>JAODAL010015799.1:0-82647 GCA_025379985.1 Phyllomedusa bahiana
CATAGGTTTTTTTTCCTTACGCCGTTGGTCGAGTTCCTGCGGATCGGGGGGCTCATCCACAGGATGGCCTCTCCACGGCTGGTGGGAAGGGGGCTGTGGAGGCCGAAAAACAGGGGAGCAGGAGGGGACAGCGGTGTGGTAGGACTGGTTCTTGCTCTGGGGGAGCTCCTCAGTTCTACGAAGCGGATTTAATCCGGTTACCAAATGGATGACTCGCTTAAAGAAGACGTAGGGCCCCCGGGCGGCGGGGGCCCCCTTTAACTGGCTGGGAGACCCTTCCGAACGGGGGGCGCACAACGCAAATCGTTCCAAGCCAGCCCCGATGCAAGTTGTGGGGAACTGCACGCTGTCCCCACACTTTCCCTTGTTGCAGGTTCAACAGGGGGGTCTCGGCAGACGAAGCGCGGCAGGCCTTCGAAGACACTACAAAATTCCTGAGAAATGTCACCAGGTCACGTGACCGATCGCCTCCCCCAGAGAGGATGCCCAGGCCGGGGGGGGCTTTACCCAGGGGGAGACTGACCACGAAGGCCACCTTGGATCTTTCCGAAGGGGAACTGACCACCATAAGTTCCACTGAAGGGAGCACGGGTGATAAAGCCCCTGCGGGCCTTAGGGTCCCCTCGAACTTTGTCGGCAGGGCCCCAAGCGGAGTTTTTGGCCCAACTGTACGACTGCACGGGAGGAACCCTGCACCCGATGCTCTGCTGAGTGGCATGAGCTGCTCATCATGGAGGAGAGCTGCTCGAGCGCTTGCGTGCGCGTGATCGTTTTGATTGTTTGACCACGCGGGGGTGATTTTGGGGACGTCGCAAGGACCCTTGGGGGGATCCAGGCCGGATCTTACTGTTAGGGGTCTTGGGGTGGATCCGCTGGCCCCACCGCGGCGATGGCGTAACCCCCACACCAGGGAGTGGAGTCAAGGGGGGTCCCGGATTCCCCGAGCCCGCCGCAAAAGCGGGATGGACTTGCTGCGGGGGGAGTCCACCGGGTCACTACCACGGCGGGGGCTTCCTGCGGTGGGGGCCAAGGGTCAGGTACGGAACGGCAGGCGGGGCCGTAGTGGCGGGCAAGAAGGGGCAGGGCAGGCGCTGTGATTCGTAACGTAGACGGCAGAAGGTCGGGCGGGCGGCAAGGATCGGGTGGGTAAACGAAGAAAAAGGGTCGGGTACACGGGTAGGCAAGACAAGGCTTTCGGGAATGCTTTCACAATGGCTGAGCACAAAAGACCCGGCAAAGGCCACTGGGAAGGGGCTGGGCAAAAATAGGAGCAGTGCCCAAGGCCAATCCCGGCGCACTGCCCCTTTAAATCTCAGACGCCGGCGCGTGCTCCCTAAGGGGCGGGCCGCGCACGCCGAGAGACCGAGATGGACGGGGGGAGGGGCGGGGCCGGGTAAGTTACGGGGGCCCGGGCGCGGGATAGCGGACCCCCGGGCCCGAGGGCGGGCGGGCGCCGCTCGGATCGGGCACGAGCGCCTCGACCCCGGGACGAGGTCGCAGGGGGATCCTGACAAGTGGAAGGGATCAATAGCACGTTTTTATTTTTTCAGATGACACCAAGTTTTTGCAGGGTAGTGCAATCTATGGGAAAATCTCATAAAATTGCAAGCAGACCTGGACAAACTGAGTGTTGGCATCCACTTGGCAAATGGGTTCAAGGGATAAATGAAGGTTTGCATCTGGGAGAAATAATCACAGGCATCATATGTCCCCAGGGGGGGAAAAAATTTGGGGAATCGCTTGAGAAAGATCTGGGCGTTCTTATAGATCATAGACTACAGAACAGCACAAAGTAATCACTGCCTCTAGGGCAATAAGATATTGGGGTGTATTTTAAAAAGGCATGGGCTCGCGGACAAGGGGGTTTAAATTTACGTTACAAAGCATTGGGCGTCCTCACTTTGAAAATGATGTTCATTTTTGGGGCCCCCTTTATAGAAAAGATTAATGGAGTAAGAGAGTAAAAACAGCAACCAAACTTAAAGGGGAATGGAGCACTTGTTAGAGGAAGGGTTTTAAATTTAACTTTAATTTCTTTAAAAGACGGGTTCGGGAACATGATTAAAATTTAAAAATGTTAAATGGCCCCCACAAAAATATGGGAGAAATTATTTCAAATGAAGCCCCCTCAAAAGACAAGGGGACATTCACTTCGGCTGGAGAAAAAAGGATTCAATCCCCAGAGGAGAAAAGCATTCTTCACTGTAATAACTGTAAATCTGTGGAATAGCCGCCTGAGGAGCTGGTCACAGCAGGAACTGTAGAGAGTTTCAAGAAAGGCTTAGATATCTACCTGGAACTAAATAATATTAATGCGTACGTAGCCATGTAAAATTCTGGATCCTGGCTGGTGGAGGCTCTGGGGTCAGAGGTGTGGTCTCCCCTGGAGAAGATTGGTTCTTGCCTTGTGGGTCTCAGGGCATTCACCAGTGGGGAGGCTGGGCTTAAAGTCCTTGTCTCTCTCCCTTCACCCACTTTTTACCCACCCTTGGTTGAACTTGATGGACACGTGTCTTCTTTCAACCGTACTATGTAACTAAGAATGTTTTAAAAACATTGATAGTGATATGAAAAAATAATAAAAAAAAAACACAACCAAAAATTCTCACAGAATATGTTAAAAGCATGAGTTAAACAAAACTCCCTTTAAAACTCATGTATGTACATTGCCTGCTCTGACCCTCTGCTAGGTACTTGTTTTGCTAGAATTACACGTGGCCTGATCCTAGATTGTATATGTGTCTTTTATACTGCTCTGCACTATGAGCCTCCTACTTGTCTTCATTCCCAGGATTGGACTAAAAGTTTCGGAAACCCCCATCCCCAACACCCGTGATGTATCCTCACCATTCCTGGGTCCTGTCCACTAGGTCCAGACAGAAAAAGTGCAAAGGAAAATGTGCATCGGTGTACTTGTCGGGGTGCAGGTAAGTTTTATCAGCTACTACAAGAACCCTACTGCGCCTCCCGAAGTAAAATTTCTTAATACACTTCTGTTTTCATCAGCTGTAGTTAGTGGTAACAATACCTGTGTGAGCGTGCACACCTCAGGGTGAAGGTTCAAGGGGTTGTCTGGTGAATCAGAAACACTTCAAATGGCTTGTTTGAGTCTTCATTCATCTCCTGGTGATGTTTTCTTTGCTAATCATGCTTTTTCTGTGCTGGATTCAGTCTCCTTTTGCAGCAGCTGCTTTTTGTTTTGTCCTATAAATCTACAAGTACCAGGATCCCTTGCTGTTCTATTTTCTGTCTTCCACCCTCCAGACCTCAGTATCCATGCATGGCTCCTATTTCATTTCTAATGTTGGAGGAAGGACCAAAGGGCTGTGGCGGCAAAGTCTGCCTGGAGAAGACCCAAACCTCTCTGGTCACCTGATCTCCTGGGCTCCACACAGCTGCTTCCTGTGTGTGGAGGCATAGAATTACTGAGCTTCCTGTAATCAGATGTAAAATAGGAAGCCCACAGCAATTGTAATGAAAATATATTACAAAAGTGATGAACTATGAGAGAAGTAATATTTTTTTCCCCTCCACTGGACACTCCCATTAAGGGCAGAAAAACAAAAATCCTGTGTGCTACATTTCTTGGTATAAAGCATTCCAAAACCATGAGTAACCTAGTTTGTCCACCAGCTGACCTCTGATTTTGCTTCATTTCAGAGTTAGAGCAGATCATATTTCCTGCTTGTTTAGAAGGTTCTCTAGGTTACTCATCACCTCTCTCTGCTCTAGCAGTAGTAGGGTTGGTGTCTTATCAGCATAACAGGAGCTTGTTTATCTTTCTTATTGACAAACTTCAACTCTTCAATCCTTGTGCTCTGCTGTTAAAACCCCTCCATCACCAATGTCCCTCTAACAGTCACAGCTAGGAATAGTAGAGCTGAAATGTCAGTCACTACTGTAGACCCAGCCACAGCCTGAACAGGAAGTGGGAGCCTGAAGCTGTAGAACTGCCCACAGCCTGATCAGGAAGTAGGAGACTAAAGCTGTAGAACCACCTACAGCCTGACCAGGAAGTGGGAGCCTAAAGCTATAGAACTACCCACAGCATGAACAGGAAGTGAGAGCCTGAATCTGTAGAACCACCCAAAGCCTTAACAGGAAGTAGGAATCTGAAGCTGTAGAATCACCCACAACCAGAATAGGAAGTGGGAGCCTGAAGCTGTAGAACTGCCCACAACCTGAACAGGAAGTGGGAGTCTGAAGCTGTAGAATCACCCACAACCTGAATAGGAAGTGGGAGTCTGAAGCTGTAGAACCACCCACAACCTGAACAGGAAGTGGGAGTCTGAAGCTGTAGAACTGATCACAGCCTGAATAGGAAGTGAGAGTCTGATGCTGTAAAACCGCCCACAGCCTAAACAGGAAGTGGAAGCCTGAAGTTGGCTGTGGAGAGCAGGCTCTGTGAACAGCATGCTGCGAACAGCCCTTTAAATTATTCTTAATAGTAGTTTACTCTGCCCATGACACAAATTAGATTATCAGATGCCGGATAAACCAGTTCCTGATGAGATCGTTTAATCATCTTCCTAATCAGTTATTCTACAAATTTTTTGCCATTTTTCTGTTACAGGTAAGGCTTTATTTTTATGTAATTTTTACATTAGGTTTTTTAAAAATAATATTATGAAAAATGGTTAAAAAAATTGTAATCTGTTTTTCACATTTTTTTTATGTAATTTGTTTATACAGCAAAACTGTCTCTAAAAAGTTCCTTAATCGGGTCACTGTTCTGTCACGGACATTTGTATATAGTTCATATAAAGTGTTATGGTCAGTTCAGGCTGTTTTTATTTAATTTTTTTTTGTGTTTTTCATTATTATCATTATTTTATTTTACATTCTGTGCCCCCCTACGAGGTCAGAAAATGCATTTTTAGGTAATTTTTTTTGCTGATTTCCCCTTTAGTTATTGCTGGTATAATAGCCCGAGTGAGAGGGTAAATACAACCCCTTGTCCTGACTGTTTTGAGCTAGTCTGAGTCTGATCAAACCCAACAGCTCCCGCTTCTACTGAGCCCCGGTGACCATGTGACCGCCGGCACAGTAAAGCAGGAAGCCGGGAGGCTTCATTCAGCACTCTACATACAATGATGGAGAAGGCAGGGACAGTTATAATCCGTCTCTGCCTTCTCAGTGGAGAGTTCTGCAGCTAGAAACAATATATGGTTATGCACATCCAAAAAAACATTTTTGAAAAATATGAACATTGGTGCGGCTGTAGTATACATACATATTCCAATAACAGTGGCACACTATAAACTAGAGCGCTATCAAAGGGGACATAGGAATTTTGAAAAAAGCATTTCTGCTATCTAGGATATATGAAACATTTTTGAGATTCTCAGTTCACATTTTTGATCAAAACTGCTTAAGCCACCCCCGAACTTCAACAGGATCTCAAGGCAGGTGGTCCTACACTATTGCTATTCTATTATTACCTCTCATGGACTGTTCAGACTTCCATATCTCAGGGAGTGAAGACACCGACTTTTGAACACACTGCACTGATTTAAAACCTGTCAAGGTGGGTGGAGTGCAAAAAACCAAAATGGAGGCAGCCACTTCCTCCAAACTCAAACTAGAAGCAATATATGGTTATGCACATCCAAAAAAATTTTTTTTGAAAAAAATGAACATAGGTGCAACACTGGTGCGGCTGTAGTATACATACACATTCCTATATCAGTGGCACACTATAAACTAGAGCACTATCAAAGGGGACATAGGAGTTTTGAAAAAAGCTTTTCTGCTATCTAGGATATATGAATTTTTTTTTTTGAGGTTCTCAGTTCACATTTTTGATCAAAACTGCTTAAGCCACCTTTTTTTCAAAAATGTTTTTTTGGATGTGCATAACCATATATTGTTTCTAGTTTGAGTTTGGAGGAGTGGCTGCCTCCATTTTGTTTTTTTGCACTCCACCCACCTTGACAGGTTTTAAATCAGTGCAGTGTGTTCAAAAGTCGGTGCCTTCACTCCCTGAGATATGGAAGTCTGAACAGAGTCCATGAGAGGTAATAATAGTGTAACAATAGTGTAGGACCACCTGCCTTGAGGTCCCGTTGAAGTTCGGAGGTGGCTTAAGCAGTTTTGATCAAATATGTGAACTGAGAACCTCAAAAAATGTTTCATATATCCTAGATAGCAGAAATGCTTTTTTCAAAATTCCTATGTCCCCTTTGATAGTGCTCCAGTTTATAGTGTGCCACTGTTATTGGAATATGAGAGTCCGGCAGCTGCTGACAGCCAACTCTCCACTCTCACAGCTGCACAATTGGTTTTCAAACATCCGTGCAGAGTTAGATGTCGATCGCCCGGGTGTATAAAAGTCAATGGGCGGTCGGCATCTTGTTAAAGGAGGTTTACTGTAATATGTTGGAGCATTTGCAGCCCATAGTTTACTTGACTGAATTTTATATCATTGTACAATTGCTCATTTGTAACAGTCGCCAATTATTAACTTTGAATGCACAGTTCATGTTGTGGGCGGTTATGTGGATGACCTGTACAGAGGATTAGACTAGTGTACCAGGATATTGTTCATAGCTGCACGACTCATAAAACACATACATACCGTGACAGACGCTGAATGTGGCCTTGTCAACAGGAAGGTGCATAATATCAGAGGAGGAGCAGACTGTGTGATAATGGCTGTAACAAGTATGTGCAAGATATCACAAGAATCTATCATGCGTCACCGCCTGGACTGCATGTAAAAGTTTATATTGATAATTGCAATAATATATTTCATAGTTTCATAGTTTTGTAAGGCTAAAAAAAGACAAGTCGTCCATCCAGTTCAGCCTGTTATGCTAAGGTGTTGATCCAGAGGAAGGCAAAACCCCCCAATGAGGTAGAAGCCAATTGTCCTCATTTTAGGGAAAAATTCCTTCCTGACTCCAATCTGGCAATCAGAAAAATCCCTGGATCAATGACCCCTCTCCTGAATCCTAGTCACTATAACTTGTTATATTATTACGCTCCAGAAATGCATCCAAACCCTTTTTGAACTCGGTTATTGAATTCACCATGACCAGTCCCTCTGGCAGAGAATTCCATAGTCTCACTGCTCTTACAGTAAAGAATCCCTTTCTATGTTTATGTAGAAACTTTCGTTCCTCAAGACGTAGAGGATGCCCCCTTGTTCTAGATACAGCCCTGTGTATAAATAAATCTTGGGAGAGATCTCTATATTGACCTTTGATGTATTTAAACATATTTATTATGTCCCCCCGAAGCCTTCTTTTCTCTAAACTAAATAACCCTAATCTTGCCAATCTTTCTGTGTACTGTAGTCCACCCAGTCCTTTTATTATTTTTGTTGCCTGCCTTTGTACCTGTTCAAGTTCTACAATGTCTTACCTGTGCACTGGTGCCCAAAACTGTACACAATATTCCATGTGTGGTCTAACCAGTGACTTGTATAATGGGAGAATGATGTTCTCATCATGTGCATCTATGCCCCTTTTAATGCACCCCATGATCCTATTTGCTTTGGCTGCTGCTGCCTGACACTGGCTGCTACAATTAAGTTTACTGTCCACCAGGATTCCCAAGTCCTTCTCCATGTCACTTTTACCCAGTCTTTTTCCATTTAACATGTAATCATGTAATGGATTTCTCTTCCCCATGTGCATAACCTTATATTAATTGCATGCTACAGAGCAGTGGCCTCCGAGCTATGGATCTCCAGATGATGCAAAACTACAACAAGAGATCCTGACAACCCTTGTGCTGATGCAGAATACTCACATACAGGCTGACTACATAAAACACGGCTGTTGCCTTTCAAGAACAGCGCCATGCCTGTCCACAGGTTGTATGTGGTATTGTAGCACAGCCCCATTCACATCAATGGAACGGGGGTGCAATACTAAACACAGCCTGTAGACTGGTGTGGCGCTGTTTTTAGAAGTTATTTTCCAAGAAATAGTGTCACTTTTGCCCATGGGCTGTGTCTGGGAGGAGGGGGTGGGGACGGGTAGGCAGAGCTGGGCAACCTCAAACTTATGCCTGTCAGGAAGGGGGCACAAGAATAGATTAAGCAGACTCATGAGCCTGGGGTAGGTTCATCCAGCTCCTGCTTGTAGCTACCAGACAATTATGGCTGTTTACCTACTTAGATGCTGCAAATGCATTGAGGAGGGGCACTACACTCCCACCTCCAGATGAAGCAAGCAGACTGGGTTGCTTGGGGTCCACCAGTGGAGATGATTCTTGGGGCCCACCGGTGAGTTTGATTCTTGGGCCCACCAGTGGAGCTGGTTCTTGGGGCCACCAGTGGAGTTGATTCTTGGGGCTCACCAGTGGAGTTGATTCTTGGGCCCACCAGTGGAGTTGATTCTTGGGGCCCAGCAGTGGAGTTGATTCTTGGGGGCCACCACTGGAGTTGATTCTTGGGCCCCACCAGTGGAGTGTATTCTTGGGGCCCACCAGTGAAACTGATTCCTGGGGCCCACCAGTGGAGTGTATTCTTGGGGTCCACCAGTGGGATTGATTCTTGGGGCCCTCCAGTGGAGTTGATTCTTGGGGCCCACCAGTGAAGTGTATTCTTGGGACCCACCAGTACAGTGTATTCTTGGGGCCAACCAGTGAAGTTGATTCTTGGGGCCCATCAGTGGAGTTGATGATTGGGGACCACCAGTGGAGTTGAATGTTGGGGTTCACCATTAGAGTTAATTCTTGGGCCCCAACAGGGAAATTGATTCTTGGGTCGCGACACACAAACAGTGGGTACAGACTAATTGACTCTCCTAGATTCTCACCATGAGACCCAGCAACTGAGGCAGAGCAGTAGTGCTCAGGAAGTGTTATAAGACGCTCCCTTGATATCATTGGTTGCAGGGGGCTCGCCTTACCCACAGAACTAGACTATACAGTCTAGCTGCAGCGGTGGTACGCACAGCAGAGAAAGGAAAGTGACCTCCGTCACTCCCTCCTTGCACCACCACCCCATGGCCTATCCAGATTCCCTGGGACCTTGATAGGCTATTTAGCATCCAGGAAAGTTGAGTAGCGCCCCATCCTCCACAGCTTTTCTGGGTGCATGATGTGGGAGATGTCACCCAGCTGTCCCGGGCTCTGAGTAGGCTGTTCAGTGCCCAGGAAAGCTGAAAGGTGTCACATCTGTATGGTTTCTGGGTTTTTTTGCTTTTTTTTTTTACAGGTTTCCCTTTTGGAGGTAACATTCAGTCACTATGTAGTGGTGATATGTGATCATGGTGTGGTGGTATTATTCAGTTACTATGTGGTGGTGATATGTGGTCATGGTGTTGTGGTATTATTCAGTTACTATGCGTTGATGATATGTGTTTATGGTGTAGTGGTATTATTCAGTTTACTATGTGGTGGTGATATGTTGTGTCATGGTGTGTGTGGTATTATTCAGTCACCATGTGGTGGTGATATGTGGTCATGGTGTGGTGGTATTATTCAGTCACTATGTGGTGGTGATATGTGGTCATGGTGTGGTGGTATTATTCAGTTACTATGTGGTGGTGATATGTGGTCATGGTGTGGTGGTATTATTCAGTTACTATGTGGTGGTGATATGTGGTCATGGTGTGGTGGTATTATTCAGTCACTATGTGGTGGTGATATGTGGTCATGGTGTGGTGGTATTATTCAGTTACTATGTGGTGGTGATATGTGGTCATGGTGTTGTGGTATTATTCACTCACTATGTGATGGTGATATGTGGTCATGGTGTGGTGGTACTATTCACTCACTATGTGGTGATGATGTGTGATGGTACTATTTAGTCAATATGTGGTGGTGATATGTTAACGCCAAATTTCATGCACATAATATTAGTATAGAATGTGCCTGATTTAGAAGCGTGTTCTGGTGTGATGTCATGTGTTTGTGTGTGGTTGGAGGTGTGTCCTGGTGTGATGTGCGTGTTTGGGTGTGGTTGGTGGTGTGTCCCGTGTGATGTCATGTGATCGGTGTGGTTGGAGGCGTGCCCCAGTGTGATTTCATGTGTTTGGGTGTGGTTGGTGGCGTGTCCCGATGTGATGTCATGTGTTTGGGTGTGTTCGGAGGCGTGTCCCAGTGTGATGTCATGTGTTTGGTTGTGGTCGGAGGCGGGCCCTGGTGTGATGTCATGTGTTTGGGTGTGTTCGGAGGCGTGCCCTGGTGTGATGTCATGTGTTTGGGTGTGGTTAGAGGCGTATACTAGTGTGATGTCATGTGTTTGGGTGTGGTTAGAGGTGTGTCTTGGTGTGATGTCATGTGTTTAGGTGGGGTTAAAGGTGTGTCCTGGTGTGATGTTGTGTTTGGGTGTGGTTGGAGGCGTGTCCTGGTGTGATGTTAGTGTTTGGGTGTGGTCGGAGGCGTGTCCTGGTGTGATGTTAGTGTTTGGGTGTGGTCGGAGGCGTGTCCTGTTGTGATGTTAGTGTTTGGGTGTGGTCGGAGGCGTGTCCTGGTGTGATGTTAGTGTTTGGGTGTGTTCGGAGGCGTGTCCTGGTGTGATGTTAGTGTTTGGGTGTGGTCGGAGGCGTGTCCTGTTGTGATGTTAGTGTTTGGGTGTGGTCGGAGGCGTGTCCTGGTGTGATGTTAGTGTTTGGGTGTGGTCGGAGGCGTGTCCTGTTGTGATGTTAGTGTTTGGGTGTGGTCGGAGGCGTGTCCTGTTGTGATGTTAGTGTTTGGGTGTGGTCGGAGGAGTGTCCTGGTGTGATGTTAGTGTTTGGGTGTGGTCGGAGGAGTGTCCTGTTGTGATGTTAGTGTTTGGGTGTGGTCGGAGGAGTGTCCTGTTGTGATGTTAGTGTTTGGGTGTGGTTAGAGGCGTGTCTTGGTGTGATGTCGTGTTTGGGTGTGGTCGGAGGCGTGTCCTGTTGTGATGTCATGTGTTTGGGTGTGGTCGGAGGAGTGTCCTGGTGTGATGTTAGTGTTTGGGTGTGGTCGGAGGCGTGTCCTGTTGTGATGTCGTGTTTGGGTGTGGTCGGAGGAGTGTCCTGGTGTGATGTTAGTGTTTGGGTGTGGTCGGAGGCGTGTCCTGTTGTGATGTTAGTGTTTGGGTGTGGTCGGAGGCGTGTCCTGTTGTGATGTTAGTGTTTGGGTGTGGTCGGAGGAGTGTCCTGTTGTGATGTTAGTGTTTGGGTGTGGTTGGAGGCGTATCCCAGTGTGATGTCATGTGTTTGGGTGTGATTAGAGGTGTGTCTTGGTGTGATGTCACTTGTTTGGGTGTGGTTATAGGTGTGTCTTGGTGTGATGTCGTGTTTGGGTGTGGTCGAAGGCGTGTCCTGCTGTGATGTCATGTGTCTGGGTGTGGTCAGAGGCATGTCCTGGTGTGATGTTAGTGTTTGGGTGTGGTCGGAGGCGTGTCCTGGTGTGATGTTAGTGTTTGGGTGTGGTTGGAGGCGTATCCTGGTGTGATGTTAGTATTTGGGTGTGGTTGGAGGCGTGTCCCAGTGTGATGTCATGTGTTTGGGTGTGGTTAGAGGCGTGTCTTGGTGTGATGTCGTGTTTGGGTGTGGTCGGAGGCGTGTCCTGCTGTGATGTCATGTGTCTGGGTGTGGTCAGAGGCATGTCCTGGTGTGATGTCGTATTTGGGTGTGGTCGGAGGCGTGCCCTGGTGTGATGTCATGTGTTTGGGTGTGGCTAGAGGTATGTTCTGGTGTGATGTCATGTGTTTGGGTGTGGTTGGAGGCGTATCCTGGTGTGATGTTAGTGTTTGGGTGTGGTTGGAGGCGTGCCCCAGTGTGATGTCATGTGTTTGGGTGTGGTCGGAGGCATGTCTCAGTGTGATATCATGTGTTTGGGTGTGGTTGGAAGTGTGTCTTGGTGTGATGTCATGTGTTTGGGTATGGTTAGAGGCGTATACTAGTGTGATGTCATGTGTTTGGGCGTGGTTAAAGGTGTGTTCTGGTGTGATGTTGTGTTTGGGTGTGGTTGGAGGCATGTCCTGGTGTGATGTTAGTATTTGGGTGTGGTTGGAGGCGTGTCCCAGTGTGATGTCATGTGTTTGGGTGTGGTCGGAGGCATGTCCAGGTGTGATGTCGTGTTTGGGTGTGGTCGGAGGCGTGTCCTGTTGTGATGTCATGTGTTTGGGTGTGGTCGGAGGAGTGTCCTGGTGTGATGTTAGTGTTTGGGTGTGGTTGGAGGCGTGTCCTGGTGTGATGTCGTATTTGGGTGTGGTCGGAGGCGTGCCCTGGTGTGATGTCATGTGTTTGGGTGTGGCTAGAGGTATGTTCTGGTGTGATGTCATGTGTTTGGGTGTGGTTGGAGGCGTATCCTGGTGTGATGTTAGTGTTTGGGTGTGGTTGGAGGCGTATCCTGGTGATGTTAGTATTTGGGTGTGGTTGGAGGCATGTCCCAGTGTGATATCATGTGTTTGGGTGTGGTTGGAAGTGTGTCTTGGTGTGATGTCATGTGTTTGGGTGTGGTTAGAGGTGTGTCTTGGTGTGATGTCGTGTTTGGGTGTGGTCGGAGGCGTGTCCTGCTGTGATGTCATGTGTCTGGGTGTGGTCAGAGGCATGTCCTGGTGTGATGTCGTATTTGGGTGTGGTCGGAGGCGTGCCCTGGTGTGATGTTAGTGTTTGGGTGTGGTTGGAGGCGTATCCTGGTGTGATGTTAGTATTTGGGTGTGGTTGGAGGCATGTCCCAGTGTGATATCATGTGTTTGGGTGTTGTTGGAAGTGTGTCTTGGTGTGATGTCAGGTGTTTGGGTGTGGTTAGAGGCGTATACTAGTGTGATGTCATGTGTTTGGGTGGGGTTAAAGGTGTGTCCTGGTGTGATGTAATGTGTGTGGGTGTGGTTGGAGGCGTGTCCTGGTGTGATGTTAGTATTTGGGTGTGGTCGGAGGAATGTCCTGGTGTGATGTTAGTGTTTGGGTGTGGTTGGAGGTGTATCCTGGTGATGTTAGTGTTTGGGTGTGGTTGGAGGCGTATCCTGGTGATGTTAGTATTTGGGTGTGGTTGGAGGCGTATCCTGGTGTGATGTTAGTGTTTGGGTGTGGTTGGAGGCGTGTCCCAGTGTGATGTCATGTGTTTGGGTGTGGTTAGAGGTATGTTCTGGTGTGATGTCATGTGTTTGGGTGTGGTTAGAGGCGTGTCTTGGTGTGATGTCATGTGTTTGGGTGTGGTTAGAGGCGTGTCTTGGTTTGATGTCATGCGTTTGGGCGTGGTTAGAGGTGTATCATGGTGTGATGTCATGTGTTTGGGCGTGGTTAGAGGTGTGTCTTGGTGTGCTGTCATGTGTTTGGGCGTGGTTAGAGGTGTGTCTTGATTCGATGTCGTGTTTGGGTGTGGTTGGAGGCGTATCATGGTGTGATGTCATGTGTTTGGGTGTGGTTAGAGGCATGTTCTGGTGTGATGTTAGTGTTTGGTCATGGTCAGAGGCGTGCCCTGGTGTGATGTCATGTGTTTGGGTGTGGTTAGAGGCATGTTCTGGTGTGATGTCGTGTTTGGGTGTGGTCGGAGGCGTGTCCTGGTGTGATGTCATGTGTTTGGGTGTGGTTAGAGGTATGTTCTGGTGTGATGTCATGTGTTTGGGTGTGGTTGGAGGCGTGTCCTGGTGTGATGTCATGTGTTTGGGTGTGGTTGGAGGCGTGTCCTGGTGTGATGTCATGTGTTTGGGTGTGGTTAGAGGCTTGTTCTGGTGTGATGTTAGTGTTTGGTCATGGTCGGAGGCGTGCCCTGGTGTGATGTCATGTGTTTGGGTGTGGTTAGAGGCATGTTCTGGTGTGATGTCATGTGTTTGGGTGTGGTTAGAGGCATGTTCTGGTGTGATAGCGTGTGTTTGGCTGTGGTTGAAGGCGTGTCCTGGTGTGATGTCATGTGTTTGGGTGTGGTTGGAGGCGTGTCCTGGTGTGATGTCATGTGTTTGGGTGTGGTTTGAGGTGTGTCCTAGCGTGATGTCATGTGTTTGGGTGTGGTTGGAGGCGTGCCCTGGTGTGATGTCATGTGTTTGGGTGTGGCTAGAGGTATGTTCTGGTGTGATGTCATGTGTTTGTGTGTGGTTGAAGACGTGTCCTGGTGTGATGTCATGTGTTTGGGTGTGGTTGGAGGCGTGCCCCAGTGTGATGTAATGTGTTTGGGTGTGGTTGGAGGCGTGTCCTGGTGTGATGTTAGTGTTTGGGTGTGGTTGGAGGCGTGTCCTGGTGTGATGTTAGTGTTTGGGTGTGGTTGGAGGCGTGTCCTAGCGTGATGTCATGTGTTTGGGTGTGGTTGGAGGCTTGTTCTGGTGTGATGTCATGTGTTTGCGTGTGGTTGGAGGTGTATCCTGGTGTGATGTCATGTGTTTGGGTGTGGTTAGAGGCGTGTTCTGGTGTGATGTTAGGCCATGTTCACACGGCTTATTTTGGGACAGATTTGGTCCCGTATTCTGCGCCGTACTGCGCGAAATATGGCACAAATCCATCCCAGTCATTACGGTAATCAACAGTTCTCATAGAGAACTATGGATTCCGTCTCTTCTCTCCGCTCGCGAAATACGGCAAGCGGGGAGAAAGCGACATGCACATTATCCCGGCGGGATACGCGCCGTGGATAATGGTTGTCTATGGGGTCGGCGAGCAGCCGCCCCCCCCGCCCTGACCCCGCTGCACGGCAGCCGGCGTGATTGCGGGCAAAATCCGTCCCCGTAATTACGCTGGCATTAAGCCGTGTGAACATAGCCTTCGTGTTTGGGCATACTTGCCAACTTTTGAAAGTCGTAAAGCAGGAGATTGAAAGAGGCGGCGCGCGTAGCGCGCCGCAGCGAAAATTTGCATGGCCACGCCCCTTTATTGGTGAGCCACACCCCTTCAAAAAGCCACACCCCACTCCACCTAACTGCATAACGGCTCTGGAAGAAAACCCGGTTGTTGCCCACATAGCCAGGTATAGCCCCTTTATCCTGGTAGTGCCCATTACAGCCAGGCAGATGCCCTCTTACCAGCCAATTAAAGCAAATATCCAGTATACTATGTATGGTATGTTTTTGTGTTTTAATAAGGCAGCAGTATCCTAATAAAAAAAAAAAAAATAACAACACAACCCCTTTACTAAACCGTTGCCCAATACAATCTATATTTCAGTGCAGATTCCACCCTAAAATCTTTGTTGAGTCCAATGTGATTGGAGTCCCCACAACCCTGTTCACATGCAATTGAAGATTTTGGTGTGGATTTTGGCAGGATTAGACTCAATGACTGACATCAAGGGTTAATCTGCTGCACCCCCACAGCACATTGCCTCAGAAATTAGACTGTGAGCCTCACAGTTGAACACACAACAGATTTCCACATGTGAACAGAGCCAAGTCAGACTGATGAAATGTGCGGGGCTCTATCTATGATTTTGGGGCTCTTTTTCTGTTATCTGGATGTTGTGGGGATACACCAGCTGGAAATAAAGAGAGATATTGCACGGTAAGTCATCAGTCCTTCCATAGTGTGCCAGCCTTGCTGGCACATGTAGTCCCCCAGCAGCTGGGATGTGACAGCTATAGATTGCTCACTGTAAGGATGCTCCCCCCTCCCATGCATCAGGGGCTCCATCTGATCTGTATCACAGCCTCTGCTCCCCCCCCCCCCCCCAGGACCTGCTGACCCCGATTACGGGCCATTCCATATCATAGTACCTGTGCCCCCTGCGGTCCTGCAAACACGACGTTTCCGCCCTGACCTGGCCCTATCCAGACCGAAAGTAACAACGATCACTCCATCCAGCCAGGCCGAGAAGGGAGCTTCCCCTTGGGCTCTGGGGTCCGTCCATGGTGTCGGTGTGCGCCCTACAGCCCACTCAGCGGCCAGCATCTTCTTGTGTTCCCATAGTGAAGGAGTGACTCACCCTGCTCCTGACAACAAGACGGCCAGGGGGCGGCGGCGGCATACGAGCACACTGCAGGCTCTACAGGCGCAGGTTCAGTGTCGGGATAGCACGGGCTCTGTTATGATGACATGCTGCATGACACAGTGCCTGCTGAGGACAGGTCCATGTAGAAACTTTAACTTTTGTATTGCGCATTGGCCATGTCCCCTGTAGTGAAGCCGGAGCTTCTATTTCAGCGGGAGATTTTGCTGACTTGCCGGGGGGGCGGGACATGACCCCAATTGGCGGGAAAGTCCCGCCAAAAGCGGGAGGGTTGGCATCTATGTGTTAGGGTGTGGTTAGAGGTGTGTCCGGTGTGATGTCATGTGTTTGGGTGTGTTGGAGGCGTGTCCTGGTGTGTTGCTAGTATTTGGGTGTGGATGGAGGCGTGTCCTGCTGTGATGTCATGTGTTTGGGTGTGGATGGAGGCGTATCCTGGTGATGTTAGTGTTTGGGTGTGGTTGGAGGCATGTCCCAGTGTGATGTCATGTGTTTGGGTGTGGTTATAGCTGTGTCCTGTGTGATGTTATGTGTTTGGACATGGTTGGAGACGTGGCCTGATGTGATGTCATATGTTTGGATGTGGTTGGAGGCGTGTCCTGATGTGATGTTATGTGTTTGGGTGTGGTTGGCGGCGTGTCCTGATGTGTCCCTCTTTACAATCTCTAAAAGTTGGAAGGTTTGTTTATGGGTCAGTGCTTAAATGTCTCAATTTTGGCAACGTAAATGTCTATAGGGATGTCAATATCCCTCGGACTCCTGACGCTGGCCCTGACCAACTAATTACAATGTGTTTCTCTTTACGTCTTTTGGTTTGGTCCTAGAGTACGGCATTGTTGTTTCAGTACTGGTTTTATCTTCTGTTTTTATACTTGATATGGTCCATAGTTTTTAAACTTCTTTTTCAAGCACATTCCTACGACTTGGCTTTGATAGAGGTCCTCCTCTCTATTTCCTTCTGTGACCCATCAATCTCGGCGGCTCAGCTCACATAACCCTCTTGTAAGTTGTAAGGGCCGGGATTATTTGCCCCCATGTGCCCTCTATAACCCGAATCTTCTAATGCTCACTTAAAATTCCAAGAGTCTAGTGTGTTTGGCCTCAGATGATTTCCTCCATCGGCCTCGTTGCCTGCTTGTATTAGACGCTTGCTCTTTTGTTCCTTCTTGCTTTCAGACAATTACTTGGGCTATTTTGGAATCTAATCAAGAGAAGAGCAGCCCCTAGAGGCCTCAGTTGGAAATCGGTGCATAAGACAAGATGGATTTCATTCCGAATATGGAGCGCCTGTTTTCTCATACTTAGTCCATATCATTTGGTAACATTTCACATTTAGGGCTGTATGTCCCTTTGAGCCGTGTTGAGAGACCCACAGGAATTTTTGTGGTTTGCAGCTCTTGGACCAAGAGGAGTAATCCATCCTCAAGATGAAGGCTACAGAAGTTCCCCATCGTGCTACTAGTTGAACTACATACGTAAGTCCTTTATCAAGAAGTTCTGCTACTGTCCAAGTAACAATATTAATCATGAGAGCTTTCACTTATGTCAGGACCTAATCTTGACTCACTGTTAGCTATGACTCAAGGAATATTTTCTAGTAATGCGTACATTGGGTTAGTTACAGAAGTGAAGTTCCTTGGCCCTGAAATTAAATCTACAAGAAGCCCATCAACTGTGTTGTATTTACAGGGTTGGACTGGGGTGCCAAGGGCCCACAGGGAGAGGTGATTCTGGGACCCACCAGTTGATTTGTCCATGGACCCACCAGTGGAGTTGATTCTAGGGGTACACCACTAGGGGCCCACCAGTTGAGTTGTTCATGGGCCCACAGGTGGAGGTGGTTCTAGTGTCCCACCATTTGAGTTGTTCATGGGTCTCTAGAATCAACTCCACCTGTGGGCTCACCACTAAAGGCCCACCATTTGAATTGATCATGGGCCCATCAATGGAGTTGATTCTAGGGGCCCACCAGTTGAGTTGTTAATTGGCCCACCGATGGAGTTTATTCTAGAGGCCCACCAGTTGAGTTGTTCATGGGCCCACAGGTGGGAGTTGATTCTAGGGGCCCACTAGTTGAGTTGTTTATTGGCCCACTGATGGAGTTTATTCTAGGGGCCCACCATTTGAGTTGATCATGGGCCCCAAGGTGGAGTTGATTCTAGGGACCCACCACTAGGGGCCCATTATTTGAATTGATGATGGGCCCATCATTGGAGTTTATTCTAGGGCCCCAGCAGTTGAATTGCTCATGGGCCAACAGGTGGAGTTGATTCTAGGGGCCCATCAGTTGAGTTGTTTATTGGCCCACTGCTGGAGTTTACTTTGGAGGCCCACCTTACAGCTACTGTATATGACTGTACATGCCTCCTAAACTCTGCTTCTTGCCCCTCTTTCTCTCTGCCTTTCTGCCCCTCCATGGAAGTATATGAAGTTAAAAGACAACTCCAGATATTCTATGCTCAGGAGCCTACCTCTGGTTTCTCCTGTAACTCTCTGGGCCAGTCCAAGCCCAGGTATTTAGAATACTGGTGGCTTCATTTTAAAGAAGCCATTGGGCCCTCACGCCCTGGAGCCCTTGTTAAAGACCTATGCCTTTGGGCAGCTAGTTGATACTGAAAATAGAGATAGTCTGTTTTCCTTTCTCTGTTCCATAAAGGGGTTCTCTCACCACACTGATTTTCTTTTAATATTTAGACAAGGGTAAGCAAATACTATTAGGCCATGTCCCCACGGCACGGGTTTGCGGACGGTTTTTTTGCAGATGGTTTGCGGTTTTGCAGACTGTCTGAAAAACCGGCCACAAACGAGCACAACAGGCTCCTATGGAAAACCCGTGCGGCAGTCCCCACTGCATGGGTTTTCCACCCGGTGGTTTGCCAAACCGCCGCCCGCCCGAAAAACATTGAACATGCACATTCTTCCGTCCGGTTTTCGGACGGTTTATGAACATGTCAATGTGAAGGGGGAGGGCTTTTCTCCGCTCATCGCCGAGAAAAGCCGCCCCCCACACGACCGTGTGCACGGCACAAAAAACGGACAAATACCGGTCGGATAAACCGACTGGTATTTGTCCTCTGCCGTGGTGACATGCCCTTACCAAACACATTGCTGTTCGGATTTTGCTTTCTTTCGAGGCTAGCACAGTTCTTATCTCCTGCTTGTTTACAGAAAGTTTCCTAGTTATCGACTAACTCTTTGCTCTAGCAGTGGTCGGGCTGGTCACTCCCTTATGTGTCTTATCAGCATCAACCACCAATTTTCCTCTAATAGGCTCAGCTAGGAATAGCAGAGCTAAAATGTCAGTCACTGCTGTAGAACCACCCATGGCCTAAACAGAAAGTGAGAGCCTGAAGCTGTAGAACCACCCACAGCCTGAACAGAAAGTGAGAACCCGAAGCTGTAGAACCACCCACAGCCTGAACAGAAAGTGAGAACCCGACGCTGTAGAACCACCCACAGCCTGAGTCGAAAGTGAGAACCCGAAGCTGTAGAACCATCCACAACCTGAACAAAAAGCGGAAGCCTGAAGATGCAGAACCACCCACGGCCTGAACAGAAAGTGTAAGCCTGAAGCTGCAGAACCACCCACAGCCTGAACAGGAAGTGAGAGTCTAAAGCTGTAGAACCCATCACAGCCTGAACAGAAAGTGAGAGCCTGAAGCTGTAGAACTGCTCACAGTCTGAACAAGAAGTGAGAGCCTGAAACTGTAGAACTGCCCACAGCCGGAACAGGACGTGGGGGACTGAAGCTGTAGAACTGTCCACAGCCTGAACAGGAAGTGGGAGCCTGAAGCTGTAGAACCGCCCACAGCCTGAACAGGAAGTGGGAGCCTGAAGCTGTAGAACTGTCTACAGCCTGAACAGGAAGTGGGGGACTGAAGCTGCAGAACCGCCCACAGCCTGAACAGGAAGTGGGAGCCTGAAGCCGTAGAACCACTCACAGCCTTAACAGAAAGTGGGAGTTTGAAGCTGGCTGTAAAGAGCAGGCTCTGTGAAATAGCCATATGGGTAAACCCATCATTGTTAGCATGGTCCTATAGAGATAGGACCACCTCACTTCATCTAGACCACGGGTATACAACATTTTCTGGTCCAAGGGCCACTATGTCATATCGTACCTCTTCCAAGGGCCACAGTAAATCTTAGAGGGGTATTCTCCATCTGAGACCTTTATGGGACTTCAGTTGCAAATAGCCAAGTACCCCGCTCGGTGCTCCAGACAGAGGCTATATGCATTGCAGTTTTTGGGGGTTACAGTAGTGCCTGATTTCCATCATCACCTCCTCTCTGGAGTCTCAAGCCTATCAGACATGTTATGGTAGATCTTGTTTGCCGTGATTGAAGAAATCCATAGATAATACAGAAACGTTTTTTACTGGACTGCTCATTTAAGTTGCTTAAAATAGGATTTACAACCTTATAGTGCCAGCTATACAGTGCTCAATATAACAGTGCTGGCTATACAGTGTCCACCATAACCGTGCTGGCCATACAGAGCTCGCCATAACAGTGCCAGTTATACAATGCCCACCATAACAGTGCAGGCCATTCAGTGCCCACCATAACCGTGCTGGCCATACAGAGCTCGCCATAACACTGCCAGTTATACAATGCCCACCATAACAGTGCAGGCCATTCAGTGCCCACCATAACAGTGCAGGCCATTCAGTGCCCACCATAACAGTGCAGGCCATTCAGTGCCCACAATAACAGGACCAGCCCTACGGTGCCCACCATAACCGTGCTGGCCATACAGAGCTCGCCATAACACTGCCAGTTATACAGTGCCCACCATAACAGTGCAGGCCATTCAGTGCCCACCATAACAGGACCAGCCATACAGTGCCCACTATAACCGTGCTGGCCATACAGAGCTCACCATAACAGTGCCAGTTATACAGTGCCCATCATAACAGTGTCGGCCCTACAGAGCTCGCCATAACAGTGCCAGTTATACAGTGCCCATCATAACAGTGCCACACAGACAGTACCAACCATAACAGGACCAGCCATACAGTGCCCACCATAACAGTGCAGGCCATACACTACTCATCATAACAATACTGGTCATACAGTGCTCACCACAACAGTGCCATCCATACAGTGTCCACCATAACAGGATTAGCCATACAGAGCCCATCATAACAGTGAAAGTTATACACTGCTCATCATAACAATACTGGTCATACAGTGCCCACCACAACAGTGCCAGCCATACAGCGCCCACCACAACACTGCCAGCCATACAGTGCCCACCACAACACTGCCAGCCATACAGTGCCCACCATAACGGTGAAAGTCATATACTGCTCATCATAACAATACTGGCCATACAGTCCCCACCACAACACTGCCAGCCATACAGTCCCCACCACAACACTGCCAGCCATACAGTCAGGGCCGGACTGGGAATAAAAATCAGCCCTGGCACTAAGCCCCCAGCAGCCCACATACAATATCCGCTTAAAAAAATTTCCCCATTGTTCTCGCACCTCGCCACTTTCTAAAATAAACTACACTATAAAGCTGCTTTCACACGGAAAAGTTTTTGGTGCATTTTGTGCAGAAAGGCCAAAGCAGTAATGCTGAACATTTCTGCACAAAAAAAAAACACATCAAAAAATGCACCAAAACCGCTCCGTTTTGAGAGCCCCCTACACCAAGTAAAAAAGAAACAATGGTGCAGAGAAACCCCTGATTCAACATAGAAGTAAAATGCCCCTTTGGGCAGCAGGGACTCACCGGAGACTCATCTTCGGGATGTTTGTTTTTCTTCTCCTTCTGGCACAAACCTCCATGGCGTCTTCCATTGTTGTTCTCTTCCATTTCTTTCTCTGTCCGGTACAGCATGCAGTGTCCTCTTCTAGTGGTCACTACTCGTCCCTGTAGAATTTACAACAAATACATCTTAGACTCCTCTCTTCTAGCACTTTCCTATCAATTCCCAAACAGCTATGTTAGACCCTAAAAATTAGAAATTAAAAAATGACAGATAAGTGGTAGCAGTGGGCAGTATGCAGGCAGGCAGGGCCAGTATACAGGCAGACAGGGGCCCCTTATAGGCAACAGGGACAGGGCAGGGACAGTATAATAGGCAGGCAGGACAGTGTAAAGTAGGCAGGGCTATTAAAGGAGCGTATAGGTAGGCCGGGCTATTATAGGCAGCCCGGGCAGGGTATAGGCAGCCAGGGCAGGGTAGGCAGCAGGGGAGGGAATCATATAGCCAGGCAAAGGGGATAGGTAGCCAGGCAGTGCATCATTAGCCAGGGCAGTGCATCAATAGCCAGGGCAGGGCATCATATAGCCAGGGGAAGGTATAGGTAGCCCGGGCAGTGCATCATATAGCCAGGCAGGCATCATATAGCCAGGGCAGGGCTTTATATAGGGGAAGCCAGGGCAGGGTATCAATAGCCAGCCAGGGGAGGGCATATATTAGCCAGGGCAGGGCTTTAATATAGGTAGCCAAAGGGGAGGGCTGTATATAGGTAGCCAGGGCAGGGCTTTATAGGTAGCCAGGGCAGGGCTTTTATATAGGTAGCCAGGGCAGGGGTTTATATAGGTAGCCAGGGCAGGGCTGTATATAGCCAAGGCAGGGCTGTATATAGGTAGCCAGGGCAGGGCTTTATATAGGTAGCCAGGGCAGGTCGTATATAGCCAGGCAGGGCTGTATTAGGTAGCCAGGGCAGGGCTTTATATAGGTAGCCAGGGCAGGTCTGTAATAGGTAGCCCGGGCAGGTTTTGTATATAGCCAGGGCAGGGCTGTATATATGTAGTCAGGGCAGGGCTTTATATAGATAGCCAGGGCAGGTCGTAAAATAGCCAGGGCAGGGCTGTAAATAGGTAGCCAGGGCAGGGGGCTTTTATATAGGTAAACCAGGGCAGGTCTTGTATATAGCCAGGGAGGTCTGTATATAGCCAGGGCAGGGCTGTATATAGGTAGCCAGGGCAGGTCTGTATATAGCCAGGGCAGGGCTGTATATAGGTAGCCAGGGCAGGGCAATTATGGGCAGCCAAGGACAGTAAAAAAAAAAAAAAAAAAAAAAAGAAGTAATACTCACCAGGATACCGGCTGTCCCCTACTCTTCACTCTTCATTCCGAGCCGGTGGCCGCTCACTGAGAGAGGGGGGCCGCGGAGCAGGCGCGCGATGACGTCATCGCATCGCCGCCTGCCCCGGGGCCTCCTGGGAGCTAAGCAAAAACGGGGTCAGTAGATCCCCGATGCTCACCTTTGGCCGCTGCTTGCACCGCGCGGTGAGGCGGCAGGGCCGTGATGGCTGCATGGCTGGGGCAGTGACCCGGCCGTGCAGCCATGTGGCGAGGGGGCTTGTGTCGGCCCCTGCCACAGGGGCCGGCGCTGATGCGACCATTGTGGCCCCTGTACCGGGGCCACAGACCGGTGCCGGCACTCGGGCCCGCCGGGGGGAAACACCGTCCTACTCGGCGGGCGATCCGAGCCGGCCCTGCGGCCCACGGCAGCGGCCCCCCCCGGGGGAAATGCCGGTTTTGCCCTATGGTCAGTCCGGCCTGCATACAGTGCCCACCATAACCGTACTGGCCATACAGAGCTAGCCATAAAAACTGCCATTATACAGTGCCATCATAACAGTGTCGGCCCTACAGAGTCCGCAATAACAGGACCAGCCATACAGTACCACCATAACAGGACCAGCCATACAGTGCCCACCATAACCGTACTGGCCATACAGAGCTCGCCATAACAGTGCCAGTTATACAGTGCCCATCATAACAGTGTCGGCCCTACAGAGTCCGCAATAACAGGACCAGCCATACAGGGCCCACCATAACAGTGCTGACCCTAATAGTGCCATCAACTGAATGCAGCTGTCAAACGTTGCATATTTCTTTTCTGAAGAAAATGAGACCAAAGGGGAAAAAGCAGGTTTGTCCCCTGTTTGGCTGCGGGCTGCACAAGGGGCATTTTCGAGGGAAGAAATTTGGGCACCCCTGACCCTGGATTTGAAGTTTTTACAACTTTTTGTTGTCCAACATTTTCAGATTGTGCTATTGTGAAAGGCTGCAAACATGAAAAGGTTCCTGCATTTCTTGCATACCCCGTATCCCCAAAAATTTTAAAAAGGGGGAAGGGATTCACTTCTAGGACCTCTCTTGATGACGGGGATTCCCCTTTTACCCCCCCAAAGAAAAAGAAAACTGTCCACAGAGAATCCCAAAGGGTGTCCCCCTTGCCCTGCACTAAATTTTAAAACAGTGGAACTGCGAACATTTTTTCTTTAATCATGACACTAATCTGTATCATCATCCCGGGGTCAATGAAAAGAGGGATGGATGTGCACAAGAATTTGCAATGGTTAAATACTGAAAGGTTTTTTCCCCTTTCCTTGTCCGGGCAAGGGAACTGAAAAGCCCAAATCGGGGGCAAAAAGGGAACGGGGAGCGTTAGGTTCAGCTTCCTGTCACATCACGGATTTAAAAGGGGAAATTTGTGTCATAAAAAAATGGCCCCATTTTTTTAAGTCCCTTTTTTATTTTAAAAACCACTTTTTTTAAGGAAATTTTTTGGTTTTGTTTTTTTTTACTTTTTTTTCCATATCATTTTCAATATTTTTTAAAAAATTCCCTTAATCCGCGGGTTCTCATTTTGGCCACTGGGCCCTTTGTTTTGCACTGTTTTAAAACAGCACCCTAGAGATGTTTTTACGCAGTTTTCCACGCACATAAAAAGACTTAAAAAAACCTGCCCAAACCCATTCACTTCTATAGTAATTTTTCCTAGCCCACGGCCCTCAAAACCTGGGAAGAAGTCACTGTGCAGGGAGGTAAAAAGGGTGAAATGTTGAAAACTCCTTTTGGGACTGGGTGGATCCTGGGGTTCTCTATTCACACTGGTGTCTTTCCCTTTCCCGTTTGAAACCCCTTTGGGCGATAATGAAGGGAGACAAATTAGAATCTTTCTGAAAAGAACAGGAAAATGTCAGAAATAAATTATCTTAGTGGGCCCAAAATGAAAACTGCAGGACTTAAGAACTATTTTAAAAAAAATTTAAATTTATATGGAAAAAATTTTTAAAAAAAATAACCAAAAATTCCCTTAAAAAAAAGGGGTTTTTAAAATAAAAAAGTTTGTTTTAACAATTTTTCCCTTTTTGAAGACACATTCTCTTTAAAACCTGGAGTGAAACCCCCCCATGATAGACCTCCTTTAAAAATTTCCCCCCAGGTAAAAAATGTATTAAAGGGGTATTACCACAAAGCAAAATCCCTTTCTAAGGGGTTGAGCCGGCCCCCGAAAAATGGGGCAAGCTTGGGACAGCCCTTTTCCCCCTTTTGGGCTGTAAAATGTTCAAGTATAGCCAAGCATGAATCTACCCTTAAAAAGAATGAGGAAAAACTAAACAAAGCACCATCTCCCGTTCAAAGAGGCTTTTTCGCATAGCGAGCTACAAGCTGGCCACAGAAAGGGGGTTTTTCAAAGTGCAAAAACCCCTTTTAAAAAGGGTTTTTTAAAACCCCCAAGATTGGCTTTTTGACACGTATTTTAAAAGGGAAATGAAGACATTTTTCCAAATACAGGGTGTTTTTGGGTTTTGCTTTGTTTAGGAGATAAATTTAAAGGGTTTTTTCTACAGCTTGTGGGACCTAAGCTTCCCCTCGGGTTTCCAACGACCTCTACCTGCTCTCCCTTGTCGTAAACTAATTTTCTCCAACCATTGTGAAAACACTCTCTGCGAGGGCTTAAACAGTACACAGGAAACTTGTTTACCCTAAGTCCCAAATTTTCAATTTTTAAAAACCCAAGGGCCCGTCTAAAACCCGCACAGAAAAACTCAGGGTTTTTTTAGCATTTTTTCCCTTTTCCCAAAAACGCTGGAAAAAACAGCCCCAAAAAAACCCCCCCATAATAAAGTTATCTCCGGGTTCCCGACCTAAAAAAACGTTTTTTAAAAGGATTTTGGCACAAAAATCCATTTTTTTTTTGGATTTTGGGGAAAAAATGCTTTACTGTAAAAGATTTTTTTCTGCTAATAAAGGGTTTTTCTTTACTTTGACCTAAAAAAAACTTTTGTTAAAGGAAATTTTGGGGCCAGAATAAAAAATTTTTTTTACGGATTTTGGGGGCAAAATCCTTTTCTTCACAGAATTGGCCCCTAACAAATTTTACTTCCTTTTTTTTGCTAAAAAAACAGGGTTTTTTTTTTCATCTTTTTTCGCTAAAAAATACCTTTTTTTTTCCCCCAAAAAATTTTCCCTTTTTTTTTTTTAAAGGGTTTTTTGGGCCCTAAAATGCTTTTTAAAAAAAACGGGGGTTTTGGCTCTTTTAAAGTTATCTTGCTTTTGTCGCAAAAAATATGGGTTTTTTTTTGTTGCTAAAAAAAACATCTTTTTACGGGGGTTTGGCGCTAAAATAGTTTTTTTTTTTTGGGTTTTAAACGCTATGGTTTTTATTTTTTTCCCTATTTTGGCAAACCCAAAATCCCCTTTTTTTTTAAAACGGATTTTTTGGGCTAAAAAACTGCTTTTTAGGGGTTTTCGCTAAAATCCCAAAAAAATGATTTTTTTTTTTGCAAAAGCAAAATAATTTTGTTTGCCCAAAATCCGTAAAAAAATATTTTTTAAGGGGGCAAAAACCATAAAAACGAATTTTTAAAATTCCAAAACCCCAAAAAAAATTTTTTTCAGGGGCCAAAAAAACCGTAAAATAAAAGTTTTTGGCAACAAAAAATGAGGAAAAACTTTAATTTAAACCGGGAAAAAACCCTTAAAAAAACGGGTTTTTTGCACCAAAAACCCCTAACAAAAATTTACTTTTGAGCTAAAATCCGTAAAAAAAAATGTTTTTTTATGACAAACCCCCGAGATAAACTTTATTAGTGGGGAAAATCCGTTAAAAATACTAATTTTTGCACCAAAATCCTTAAAAAAAATTTACTTTAAGGTCAAAATACGTAAAAACAAAAAAAACAAGATAACCTTTTTTTAGCGCCAAAATCTTAAAAAAAAGAAATTTCAAATATGACAAATAAATGCAAAAATGTGCTTTTTTTAAACCCCTTTTTTAGGCGGGGGTTTCATCCAAAAGGGTTTAATTTTTTGCAGCATTAAAAAACAAACTTAAAAAGCAAAAAACGGGGGGCAAAAAACGCAAATCGCGGCAAAAAATGGCCGTTTTTTTTTTTCAGCCGCCCTTTTTACAGGGGAGGGCCCAAAAAAATTTGTTTCATAACGTTTTTTGTAATTCGTTTTTCCCGGTCGTTTTTTTTCCACTGCAGGGAGACAGAGCCTAAGAACTCTACAGATTAAAATGGCACTATAAACAAGAAGCTTTAGCTAATATGTCAAACCTGGCTTTTAGACCCCCCCACAGCCTGACCATGAAGTGTGGGTTCTGAAGCTACCTGCAACTCTGTGGGGAAAAGCATGGGGGAGAAAAAACCTTCCTAAATTTTTCCCCAAAATCATAGGTTTTAACTTCGACCTCTACCTTAGACTATGATAGAATAAAATATTAACCCCCTTTCCCATCCGAGAACACCAGAAAAGGAGGCCCTCCTTTAGTCCTCAAAAATTGGTGACATTAACTCTTTCACTTCCTTAGAAAACCAGGATTTTTTTTTCATTTTTATTTATTTTTTTATTTTTGATGTCTACACCTGGGTGAACCCCACAGCAGGAAAATATAGTAACCTATGTCTCTATTTTTGCTATTGGTACTACCCTTTGTAGCTCCCTATATTGGGCCTCTGAAGAGGTGATTATGGGGCTTTGAAACATGTTGGGACAGTGAACATTTTGTAGAGTAAGGGTGAGGTTATTGTAGGGATAGGCTCCTGACAGGACCGCCCTTTTTGGGGCGATTGCCCTGTGGTTGTAGGGTAGGGTATGGTAGTTTTGTGTAGGGCATATATAGGTTATACAGTATTATTTGCCCATTCTTTACCTTATTCTGTGTATTTATAGGACATTTTTGTGGTTTTTTGTTTCCCCCTTTTTCTTATCATATTTATTAAAAGTTAAGTTTTAATACACGTATTCTCAGGTGGCTTATACAATGTTCTACAACACCCTACAGACTCTCCGCAGCCAGGAAATAGCTGTTTTTTAATGCGATTCAATGTGAATTAATTCTGAACAAACCAAATTTTTTCTAAAATTTGGCGATTCGGCCGAACAAATTTTGATTTTGAGAAAGTCGCTCATCTCTAGTCATATACTCTAGGCCAGAGGTTCCCAACCCTAGTCCTCAAGGCACACCAACAGGTCATGTTTTCTGGCTTTCCTTAGCATTCTGCACAGGTGATATCATTATTGTCAGTGCATTCTGTGGGAGATCCTGAAAACATGACCTGTTGGTGGGGCTTGAGGACTGGAGTTGGGGAACACTGCTCTAGGCAATGCCTATCTGTTCCTATCAGGTAAAAATATATTAAATGGGTCTTGCCACGAAACAAGCCTATGCACCAAACCTTGCTGAAATGGAGACAACTGTCTTACCTAACCTCTGCCTGAGGTCATAAAAAGAAAACCCTTTTTACAACTTGTATTTTCATACAACGAGGGTTTAATTTTAATGGTGAAAATAACCCTGAGAGATTGTCGGAGATAGGACGCTAACAAAAGAATACCTAAATTACATGTTCCTTTTTTACTGTGAAACAAGCAGCAGCCCCACAAACTCAGAACGCGGGAGGAGTGAAGGAAACATTTTGACATTTAGCTCTTATTGATAGAATACATGATTATCATTATGAGCCAACCATGAAGTTTCCCAAAAAATGCACTCAAAGCTGTCAAACTTTTATCAACAGTTAAAGGGGTTGTCTCACTACAAAGATTAGCTTTCAAAATGTAGGGGACGGTAATTGAAGACTTTTTCCAAATATCTTGCTCTGTTTATGTTGCTTTGTTAAGGAGATAAAAGATTTTATCTTTTCTGAGTGCACTCCAGTTTCTCTGGTTACTGACCTGCTCTACCCTGCTCTCCCCTGCGGCTTGTATTATCTGATAGCTGGGATGATGTCAGGGCCAGGATGACGGATAGACGAAGGTAGGCAAATGCTTAGGGTGCCACTAAGAAAAGGGGGTGCAAAGAGGTATGGAGTGGGCTGAATTTTCCATTGGAGGGGCGACGTAATATGCCTTATTTGCCTAGGGCATCAGAATATCTTGTCCCAGTCCTGGATGACATCACAACAGACAACAATCTTGGAGTTTGAGTGTTTTGATCTAATAATCAAAGGAGACTACTTTTTTTTTTTATTTTACTTGAAGTTTCTATGAATTTAGATAATTTCCCCTGCTCCCATGTCAGAATAATTAGCAGACCTTTGAATGTGGAGCTGATATGCTAATCACCCACAGCCTGACCTGTTTATTTTGGTTTGTTAAGGAGGTAAGAGATCTTATCTGCTCTGAGTGCACTCCGGTTTCTTTTGGTTACCATTTCCTCCTTTTTCTCTCTCTGCTCTGTGACGAGAGCGGAGTGACTCACCACGGTCGCAAAGGCCCCCGCATCTTGGAACAAGTGTTTACTCTAACAACGGAGGAAATTTAAATTTGATTGTTTACTTTGATCTCTCTCTAGAAAAAAGGGGTCGCCCCCAAGGTCAGACACAGTTTGAGACTTGAGTGTTAATGATAAACAAACAAAGGAGACAAAAAATAACATTTGTTTCTTTAACTCTGAAGATTCTCTGGACTTTCGATAAAATTTCCCCTCTCTCATTCAGGAAATTACGCCCCGAATACAGAGCGAAAGCCAGGAAGAGAAGGATAAAAGGAATGATAGCAGGCTCTGTGAAACAGCGTGTTGAGATAACCTCTTTAATATTTAGATATTTAGATCTTTATTTTCTCTCCGTTCTATTATAGACCCAGGTATTATCCAATGAGTAATATGTCATTTTCATGACCTCATTTGGTCTTATACATAACCTGTTACCAATGGATTAGTAAACAAGTGGCCACAAGAATTAACATGAAGCTCCAGTCCATATTTTTAATGACATGACTACTATTGACGTCTAGCACAGTGAGTAGTATGGCTTTCACTGCTTATTCTTGATTAAGGAGTCCAGTGAGCGGTCTTATCAGCGATTGACAGCCTTCTTTTTATGAGTATGCATACAGAGATAGCTGTCAATCACAGATAACACTGGACTCCTTAAAGGGGTTGTCTCACTACATTGATTCATCTTACCTCAGCCCTGTTTTCTTGGTTTCACTTTGAATTCAGGGGCGTGTTCACTGGCTTCCACTAGGTGCAGTAGAAGCCAGTTGTAGCTATACAAAACCCTGCTGGCAGCCATCAGGAGAATCGCACATGTCTTAATATAGCAAACCCGGCTGGAAGTATCAGGAGAATTGAACAGGTCTTAGCTATAGCAACCAGTGCTGGAAGCCCCATCAGGGGGTTTTAAACAGGGCTGTAGCTATAGCGACCAGAGGAGCAGATGCAGCCCCAAAAAAAGGGGGTATCAGGTAGGTAGGACACTGTTAAAAGGGAAAATATTGAAAATTACTTGTTTTGCAAGATCTTTAAATAAAAATCAAAACCCTTGTAGTGAGAAACCCCCCTTAACCCCAAAAAATAAGCAAGATTTAAATGAATAAAATACAAAAACTGCCTGAATCTTTCCCTACAAAACTATATATAATTGTCAGCTCCCCCTGCTTTTTTTTATCTGCCCAAAAATAGATCATGACAGACGTGACAGGCTCCTTTTAAACAAGTTATCTGCCTCATTATCTGTTCCACCATATTTTCCAAAAATTTTGGCCGAAAGGGTTTGGGTTTAGCTAAACCCTTCCCCCAAAATAGTTGTTTAGGGGCCCTAAACCCCTTTGGGGGCAGTCCTCGGTGGTCTTGGGTTGGACTTAAGTGTGTTGATTTCATCTTTCACAGTTGCACATGGTTCCCAAATAAATTTCTTTTTTAAAGGAAGCCCCATGTTGATCCATAACAGCTGAATCCCAAATTTTGGGACCATTGTAAGCCCCACCGAGGAAAACCACCAAAAAGACTACTTTTAATACAAACTTTTCATAAGCTGCTCTTTTTTTCTACACCATGGTCTGCAGGAAATCAGCACTGTTGGCCGGTATTGTTGAATAGCATTGCTTGAATCTGTTCCTGTTTGGTTCCACACCGTTTTGACCCAAATTTCTTGTTTCTTTTTTTTTAACTTTTAATAAATGGTCCAAGGGACCAGTGTGATATACCAATACCACATACTGTCCCTAATAGCTGCTTACTCTAATAGGCCCTTAGCGGAGTAACCGCCCCGATAAGGGCGACCCAGCATTGCTTCTACACCCTAACTGGCTGTCCCGAACTTGCATCTCATATGACAACTGGGTGTATACGAACCCAAAGCACAAAGAATGACCTACCAGACAAAAATACACCACCTTCAAGAAAAACAGATAAGCGCTAAAACTAAAATGAACAAAGCCATACACAAAGGGAAAAACCAAAAACCACAACAAAGTATAGTATGCAACTATCCAAAAGTTAAGCATTCCCCCATGTTAAGGAATTCTCAGTGGGGACACCTGTATTGGAACGGTGGCTCAAGAAGACAAATGCCGAAATAAATTGATTTCTCCCATCATAGAAAGTCAAAAATGATGGATAAATACATAATCACTTAACAGGACACCTACATAAATACCTATAGGTGGTCATGGACCGGGATCGTATGTCCCAGTGGGAAAAACCCTAGGGGGGCTATGGCTCCACCCCACATTTGGGTTCAGTTTTACAGTATTTTTTCACTATGACCCTAAACCTAGACCTGACTGCAACCATAAACACTAAGGCAAGGTTTTATACCTTTTTTGCCGACGAATTGCGGGGATGGATTTCGCCCGAATTATCCGACTCCCTCAGGGGGGGCGAGGGGGGGGGGCCCGGGATCTCGCCGGCCCCATAGAATTATTATTCCCGGGGCCCCACACGCCTAAAAATGGATGTCCTTTTTCCCCCCCCGGGGATTTGCCGGGCAGGGAGAAAGACGGAATCCAAGTTCTCTATGAAACGTGGATTACCGTAAGACTGAGTGGGTTTCAGCCTACGCGGGGCAAATACGGCGCGCAGTACGGCTGAAATCAGGGCCCAAATAAGCCGTGTGAACAAGGCCTAAGGGGGACATGTCTGAAATCTGTCTTGGTCTAAGACTTTTCTTGATGCCCATAGCAACCATTCAGAGCCCGTAGCAACCAATCAGAGCTCTCCTTTCATTTCATATAGAGCTCTGAAAAAATAAAAGGGGCACTCTGATTGGTTGCTATGAGCTCTGGTTACTATGGGCTTTGATTGGTTGCTTTGAGCTCTGATTGGTTGCTGTGGGCTCTGATTGTTTGCTATCAGCTCTGATTGGTTGCTATGGGCAACAAGAAAAGTCTTAGACCACGGCAGTTTTCAAACATGTCCCCCTATATTGGGGTAAGGATTAGGGTTACTGGTTTTTAATGGGTTCACTTCCGAGACTTCCAGTTCCATGGCACCATCACCCCAGCATCACTTCCAGTCAAAAACCATATTGAAACCATATTGAAGTTATCTTGGTACCAGTAAAAAAAATATATATATAAACCCTAATCCTAATATCAGTTTATGGTTAAGGTTTGGAAAAAATTGATTTGGACCAACCTGATTCAAAACACTTGCATCTGAGTCAAATATGACTTTGTCCAGAGTCGAAAACTCTATAGTTGATCATATAAAATCAGGAATTAGTGCAAAAATAACAGACGTCAACAATTAGAATATACTAAGGACGACATGTATGTACGGGGCTGCGCAAGTATTCTGGTGTCCTTTCAGCCCAAAAAACGGCGCAACCCTGTTCTCTTGATGTATGAGCAGGCGCACTTCAAAATAAGGCGCACTGTGCGGCCCACCGTAGCACTTTGTGGTGCGCCCAAAATGTGGAGGTGTTCTGGAGGTGTCGCAACACAACCGTAGGATTCTTCACATTTATAACTGGAGGACGGCAAAACTGGGTGCATTACTGCTGGAACAGCCGGACGAGGTTAAAAGTAGTTTACCTGAGCCTGAGTTGACGTTTTGTAGCTTGAAAATGCCAAATCTATGACCCGCAGTAGAACAGGTTCATAGATTCGGGCGCATTCTACGCTACTAATGTGTGCAATAAAATGGCGCCATGGACACCAAAAATCATCCATGTTGCCCTTCGAGTATAATGACCCTATTGTAACCTCCAATACGTTACATCATTCCACACATGCATTGGATATTAGAGTGGTTATTCACATGGGATACTGGCATCCGTCTCTATAATGCAGGTTTTTTTTCCAGCAACACTTTTTCCATTTATTACATCCAGAAAACATTTTAGGTCAATTCAGAACAAAAAAGGGCAAACTCCTGTGAGGGAGGATTTTTATAGGTGATCAAAATGTTCTTGGGTCTCATTCAAAACTGAGCTTGTTACGTACACAGAGACTGAAAACCATGATTAATAACTGTGGAACAGCACAATCCCGCTCCTCCACCGGAGTTCTTCATGCATTACATCAGGTTGGAGATAATACACTGCACATTGCTAACCAGCATCAAGCTGATAAATCGTCAAGTTCATCCTTATTACTTATGAAAATATTCTAAGCTACAGCTGAAGCCGGCGCCGGCCATGGTGACATAACCACTGGGGAGTGCTGCCAGGAATGCAATGGAAATACTACGACTGCCGTATTGGAGGTTGTAGTATTTTCTATCATTCCTGCCATGCTGCTAGATGCGCGCCGGACCGGCCCCCACCCCCATAGGGGAGGCGCGGCCATGACCCGGCACGCTGGGGCGCCAGCGTCATCGCCCCAGTATTGAGGGGAGGGGCTTAGTGACGCGGAGAGGCGAAGGGGCTTAGCCCCGCCCCCTTCCGCCCAGTGAGCAGTTGGCGCGGCACGAGCAAGAAAAGGACGCCCGTGCGCGCTCGCTCAAGTTGCTATGGCGGACGAGCAGTTTGAGGTGCTGCGCGACTGGCAAGCGGCCCGCGGCGCGGATTGGCTTCGGGCAGCGTCCAGGATCTGAGCGAGGCAAGCAGCAGTGCGGGAGCGCCGGGCGGCGTGGCTGTGGTCGGGCCCGTGTGCTGCCTCAGGACAGCAGCAGCATTGGGGGTAGGCGCAGGAGGAGGGCTCGCCCTCCACAGCGGTTGAGCCCTGACCGCACCCCCCGGACCCGCCGCCGCCCGCGGAGCCCGCCCGGGGACCCTCGAGATGTGGCTGCTGGTTCGCATCTAGGGGACGGCAAGTCTAGGTCTGGGAGGAATCCAAGTTGGGCCCGGGCGGGTCCTGCGGGGCAGCGAGTCGTCGCCCCGGCCCTGGTGCCCGGCCCGCTGCTGCCCCTATTTCAGCAGTACGTTCTGGGGTGACGGTACCTCGCGTGGTGATGTGCCGGCCAGAGGAAAACAAAGCGTCCGGACTGCCCCACATCAGCAGATGAGGTCATCGGCACTGGAAGGACAAGGAAGGGTCGTGACGGGCGGCGGTTGGCCGCCCAATGGTTTCTGAGATGAGGAAGATTTTTCTACTCCCCGGCGTGGCAATCCCCAGCCCGGTCCAACAGACCTGCGCCGGTCGGTCCTCCCCCTTCCGGGTTTTGAGGGCCTTGACCGGGTCCCGGGTTGCGTCGTTGGAGCAGGGGATTCCCCCCGTCAGGCGGTCAAGATTCCAGGATTACGGCTGGTGGGTTCACAGCGCCCACGCAGCCCGGTGAGTGTTTGTCCATGTCTTGTTCGTTTCCGCCGATATTGCGGGCGCTAGGGGAGCGCGGGGGGTTGGGACCGAGAGCGGAGGTCAGAGGTGGCGCGGGTGAACCGGCGGGATTGGCCCGGCCCTTAAGGGAGTTGTTAGCACGTTTTGGGGACGGGGGTTTCCGGGACGCGGGTTCCCCGGGTGGATGCTGGGTGTCTTCACCGTCGCAGGGGGTGGCCCCTTGGTTAGAGGGGCCGGGTGCTGGGGCATCGGGCCGGGGACGGTGGGGGCTCGATCGGGGGTGACTGTTTCGTGCAGACGGATAAGGAGCCGAATGAGGGTGTTTAGGTTAGATGATAAGGCGCGAGGAGAGGTGTATGTGTGCTTCGAGGGCCCTTTAGGGGCTCTTTTAAAAAGAAAGAGGTGAGGGTAAGATCTGGAAAGACGAGTACGCGAGATCTTCTCCCCTTGCCCCTGGAGAAATTCAACTTAGACAAAGGGAAGAGGGATGAGAGCAAGAAGGAGGAGGAGGAGAAGCGCAGGTGGAGGCTCATTCCTCAGACGTTTGCGAACTGGTTGCAGGCCTTTGCTTTTTGGCAAGCCTTGTGGGCAAAAAGCGCCGGAAAATTGTTCCGGCTGTTTTGCTACAGGGATTCGATCGCCGGGCGCATAGGGCGTAGGGTGGGTGGCGTGTTAAGGTATGACGACATTTTCGTCAGAGGAAGTCGGTGGCACCGGCCATACGCGGGGATCACAAGGACATTGGCCTGTGGCTTAAAAGTTATGGCGCCAACAAATTTTGGGCAGTCCTTTCCGGGGGGGGCCCGGGCTTGCCCGGCCAAGGGGGCCGGTTCGGGCCAGGAACAGGGTCACAGGCTAGTGGAGTTAAGGGAGGGGTGTGCTGGTTGTTTAATAGCGGCCAATGCAAATTTGGCTCAGGATGCCGTTTCAAGCACCAATGCTCCTTTTGTGGAGTGTCGACCCATCCAGCTTCAAGGTGTTTTAAAAAGGGGCGAGGAAAAGGGGGCGCTGCGAGTGGACAGGGGGGTGACGCCAGTGAGGCTACACGAAATGGCGCCGTTCCTGGCTAGGTTTTCCAGACAAAGCAGCGGCGGTTTTGTTATCGAGGGTTTCGCTCAGGGGTTTAAGAACCGCCGCCGGGGCACGAGGTCCCTTTCTCTGTAAAAAACCTGAGATCGCTCATGAACATCCGTCAGTTGTGGCTGAGAAGTTAGCCAAGGAAGTGGCGTTGGGGCGGATGTGCCGGGCCCTTCGAACACCCGCCATTGGCCACTTTGTGTGTCGCCTTTGGGGGTGGTGCCAAAGAAAAGCCGAACAAGTTCGGCTCATACATCATTTGTCATTTCCTAAAGGCGATCGGTGAACGATGGGATTGCGCCGGAACTTTTTTCGGTTTTGTACAAGTCATTGATGCGGCGGAGCTTTGGGTCGGGGGTTAGGGCGGGTTCTTTGATGGCCAAGAGGGATATCGAAGCGGCAAATTTCCCTTGTTGCCGGTTATCCCGGAATAGTTTGCGTTTGTTGGGGTGTTTCTTGGGACGGGAAGTTTTATGTTGATAGGTGCCTTCCTATGGGTTGTTCGCTATCATGTGCCTACTTTGAGGGTTTTACACATTCTTGGAGTGGGTAGTTTCGGACGTGTCCGGGTTTGGAATTTCCCTTACCATTACCTGGATGTTTTTTTATGCGTGGGCAGCGGGTCACCTGTATGTGGGTCTTTGCTTCAGGCGATGAGTTGGGTGGCAAGGTGTTTTGGGGTGCCGTTAGCAGCAGATAAGACTGAGGGTCCAGGGACTTGTCTGAGTTTTCTGGAATTTGCATCGATCCGTGCGGATGGAGTGCAGATTGCCCGAGGACAAGTTGGAAGGGTTGAAAGGTGAAGTCCGGAGAGCGCAAGGCCTACGAAAAAATTCAACTGCGAGACCTGCAATCGCTTCTTGGGAAGCTTAATTTTGCCTCCGGGTCAAGCCCATGGGGCGGGTTTTCTGCAGGCGGTTGGCAGGGGCAACGGCTGGTATTGATAGGCCTCATCATTCATACGACTCAACAGGCAACATCGGATGATTTTGGCAGTGTGGTCGGGTTTTCTAGACAAGTACAATGGGCGTTCCATAATTTTTGGGAGGGGGAGGTTCCAACAGCGAGATAGACATTTTTTTCAGATGCGTCGGGGAGCACGGGCTTTGGAGCAATTTGTGGGGGCACCTGGTGTGCGCTCCTTGGCCGGGGTCATGGAGGGAGTTGTCGTTCATGCGCAATTTGGCATTTCTTGAACTTTTTTCCCATTTGGGGGCTGTGGAATTGTGGAGAACGGTTTAGAAATAGGAAGGTTCGCTTCTTTTGTGACAAATTTTGGGGTGGGTACAAGCCATTAACAGCTTGTCGGCTTCTTCCCCTCCAGTGGTCCGGTTGTAAGGCTACTATATTGAAGTGTCTGTCGTTGAATTCTTGGGTGCGAGCGGACCCTGTGCCCGGAGTTCAAAACGCGGTAGCTGATTCCCCCTCTCTGCTTACAGTGGGAATCGATTCTAGGACGTTGGCACCGTCGGCAGCGAAAATCGGGGAGGAGTTGTCCTCAGCATCTTTTGGGCCGTGGCCTTCGAGAAGCTGGGGGCTTGATCCGAGTTCCCTGGCGGGGAACACCTGGGCTGCTTATGAACGCCTGGGGCTTATGGTCGGAGTGGGTACGGCAACTGGGTGATGTGTCCTCCGGGTGAGGAACAGGTGGGGGCACTGCTGTGCTTCATAGCGTGGTGCCGGGGGTGAAGGTTGGCGGCCTCCAAGGGGTCCAAAATGATGTCTGGGTTAGCGTTTGGGTTTCGGTATCGGAGGTTTTCGGGATGTGACAAAGGAGTTTGCGGTGCAACGAGCGTTACGGGGTTTACAGGAGGGGTAGCAGTGTCCGGGATTCGAGGCGTCCAGTAGGTTTCAGTTGCTGGAGCGATTGGGTGCGAGCTGGGGCGAGTGGTCACGTCGGGTTTTGAGTTGGCCTTGTTCAGATTGGCCTTCTCACTAGCGTTCTTTGGAGCTCTTAGGATAGGAGAGCTGGTGTCCCCTAGTCGGTCGAGGGAGGGGGGTTTGCAGGCGGTGATGTAATGGAACACGGGGGTGCGGGCATTTTTGCATCCGCAGATCAAAAACCGACCAACTGGAACAGGGGCAAGTGGGTGGGCTTACAACCCGGGCCCGGGCGCTTTAATGTGCCCGGTGAGTTGTTTGAGGGTTTTCCGGGCCTTTGCGGAGGGCTCAGGATGGGGCCCCAACTATGCCCCGCAGACCCGGGTTTCCTTTTTGTCACGGTTCCAGTTCACTGCCAATATTCCCACGCTGTTTGAAGCAGTCGGGCTGGATCCGTCTTCCTTCGCGCCGCATTCATTCCGAATCGGGCAGCTACCGAGGCCGCCAGTTGTGGGGTTGAGTGCAGATGTGGTGCTCGGATAGGGAGATGGGAGTTTGGCAGGTTTCGTCTGTACTTCGCCCACACTTGGTGCCAGGGGTGGGTACCTGGGTAAGGTTATGTAAAGGTGGGGAGGGGGTGAGGGAGCACGAGGGTCGTTGGGTTTGCCCTTTGTAGTTAATTGCTGTTTACCTCTTCTGTTCTTTTTTCAGCGCGGTTTCCCCTCCTGGTCTGGGTTCTTGGGGATTCCCATGTGCATTGGGGTGCGGAACCCAGCTGCGGGCGAGACCGAATGGGCGTCAGTTGGGTTTTTTCTAGGGGCCTGGTGGAGGTCCGATGGCTTGGAAAGGCGGGGGGTGCGATGGTTAGGGGTGGTACCTGAAGTCATTCGGGTTTTCGGCGTTGGATAGGGAGCCGGGTATTCTGGTTTTGCATGTGGGAGGCAAGGGTTTAGGGGTGGTGTCGTCCAGGGACTTATTAGGACGATTAAATATGACTTGTTGCGCCTGTGGTCTACCTATCCGGATTTGATGATTGTGTGGTCTGACATAGTGAAAAGGCATCAATGGCGTGGGGCACGGTCTGTTGAATCTTGAATCGGGCTCGGGTTAAAGTTAACAGAGCGGTGTCGGGTTTTGTGGGTCGTAACGGGGGGTTTTTGTGAGGCATTTGGAATTGGAGTCGGGGGAGGGTCATTTTTGGAGGGCTGGGTGGTGTGCACTTAACTGCAGTTGGTCGGATTTGTGGGCCCTTGGGCTGCAGGAGGGCATCGAAAGGGCATTGGGGTGGGGGGGTTTCGCATGCAAAGAGGTTTCATGGCATGCTCGTGGTGGCGGCAGGGTTCTGGAGTTTGGGGGAGGAGATTGCCTGGGGGAGTCATTCGGGGTGTGACTCCCTCGGGGGTGTGGCAAAGGTGGACACGACCTGGCGAAGGTGGGGGGGCTCTTCCAGGCTGGTACCCTGGAGAGCAAAATTGGGTGAGCCATCAATGTATGGGTTTTTGGGCCTCCGAGCCATTGAATTGGGGGGCTGGGGTAGTGTGGGTTTCCCTCGGGGGTTTGGTCGCCAGGTCGGGTTTGGCTCCTAGGACCTCTGCCCCTACTGGTTGTTATTGGTTGACCAATGGCTGAGTTGGGCTTTGGTTGTTTGGGGTTTGGAGCTAACTGGTGGGCAGTTAGCTTTGGGGAGTGAAAGATGGTTTGGAAGTAATTATCATGGTACCGTTTAGGTACTTGTGGAATGTTTTATAATTATTTATGAAAATGTTATTTATGTTTGTATTTTGTTAATAAAAAGGCTGCTGTGGGCCAATTTATCCAATTAGTTGTCCGTGCGTTATTTGGGTAAGGTCACAAGCAGTGGGTTTGGTGAAAGGCGAGGGTTGAAGGAGGTTAAGTTGGTGGTGGTATTAACGTAGCCATCAGAGTTTTCCCAGGGTCAAGATGCGCACCGGACCGGCCCCCACCCCCCATAGGGAGGCGCGGCCATGACCTGGCACGCTGGGGCGCAGCGTGATCGCGCCCAAGAAAATGAGGGAGGGGCTTATGACGCGGGAGAGGCGAAGGGGCTTAGCCCCCCCCCTTCCGCCCAGTGAGCAGTTGGCGCGGCACGAGGCAAGAATCCCACCCACCCTCCCTGGTGTTTCTGAAATCGTTAAGGTGTATAGGAGTTTTTCGCTGTCATGGCAGTCGCGTGGCGGCGGGGTTCCCGGGAGTTGGAGGAGGAGATTGCCTGGGGGAGTCATTCGGGGTGTGACTTTCCCCCGGGGGTGTGCAAAGGTGGACAACGACCTGGCGAAGGTGGGGGCTCTTCCCAAACTGGTACCCCTGGAGAGCAAAAATGGGTGAGCCATCATGTTTTGGCTTTGGACCTCCGAGCCATTGGGAATGCGGCTGGGGTAGTGTGTTTCCTTCGGGGATTTTGGTCGCCAGGTCGGGTTTTGGCTCCTAGGACCTCTGCCCCACTGGTTGTTTATTGGTTGACCAAAGGTGAGTTGGTCTTTGGTTTGTTTGGGTTGGAGCTAACTGGTGGACAGTTAGCTGGTGAGTGAAAGATGGTTTGGAAATATTATCATGGTACCGTTAGGTACTTGTGGAATTTTTTTATAATTTTTTTATAAAAAAAGTTATTTATGTTTGTATTTGTTAAAAAAACCGTGCTGGGGCCCAAATTTATCCAATTAGTTGTGTGCGTTTTTGGGGGTAAGGGCAAAAAAGCATTTGGGTTTGGGTAAAAGGGCGGGGGTTTTTAAAGGAGGTAAGTTGGGGGTGGTTTTTAAAACGTAGCCATCAGATTTGGGCCCGGGGTCATGGTTGTTCCCCAGGGGTTTGGCCATAAACCCGGAAACAGGCACCAGTAGTCCTAGAATAAAAAAAATGACCCAGTCACCTGTATAAATGGTGCATGCAACTGAAGATCCTCCTAATTATCCAAGGAACATAGAAAAGAAAAAATATTGGACCAGCAAGAAAAAAAACAAAAAAACAAAAAAAACATAGTAACGTTAAAAACACAAATCCATAACACGGAGTCCGATGACAAATCTGACGCGTTTCAGACCAGTAGTAGTCATTAGTCATAGTGATCAGTAGTCAGGGCCAGGATGACAGGAAGGCAGAGGTAGGTCAACCTTTTAGGGGTGCCTTTCCCCCGTCCCTTTAAAAGGGGTCAAGGAGTGGTCTCAGGAGTAGAGCTCGCTCTATACATGGCAGGTGGCGGCTCTTTTTAAAGCCGGCACCTTCATCAGTGGCCGGGACCAGACGTAACTCTGATCCTGGCCATTGAACTACTTAGATGCCATGGTTAACAGAACTGTGGCATCTAGGCAGTTGTGCAGGGGGGGGAACCCCTTTCCCCAATTTCCCAAAATTTTTTGCCAACCACCAAAGGGCCCTTTTCACACCCCCGCTAGAGGTCAGTGTAAAATTTTTGAGCTAAAAAATGCAAATTTTTGCTTTACATTAGCATTGCAGAATAGTGCACAAGTGTTCATATCCCCTAGTGGTACATTAGTATTGCAGAATAGTGCACAAGTGTTCATATCCCCTAGTGGTATATTAGCATTGCAGAATAGTGCACAAGTGTTCATATCCCCTAGTGGTATATTAGTATTGCAGAATAGTGCACAAGTGTTCATATCCCCTAGTGGTATATTAGCATTGCAGAAAAGTGGGACAAAATTTCATATCCCCCAGTGGGGATATTAGCATTGCAGAATAAGGGCCCCAAATTTCAAATCCCCGCGTATATTTTGCATTGCCGAATAGTGCCAAAGTGTTCAAAACCCCAGTGGGACATTTGTAAATTTTCAGAATATGCAAAAAGTGTTTTTATATCTGTAGGGGGATTTAGTAAATTTCAGAATAGTGCACAAGTGTTCATATCCCCTAGTGGTATATTAGCATTTCGGGAATTTTGTCACAATGTTCAATCCCCCAGTGGTACATTACTATTGCAGAATAGTGCACGTGTTCATTTCCCCTAGTGGTATATTAGCATTGCAGAGTAGTGCACAAGTGTTCGTATCCCCTAGTGGTATATTAGCATTGTAGAATAGTGCACAAGTGTTCATAAACCCCTTGGGATATTACATTGCAGAATATGCCCCAAGGGGTTTTTAACCCCTTTGGGACATTTTTGTAAAGCAAGAATAAAGGGACAAGTGTTTATAACCCAGTGGAATTTGTATTGCAAATAGTGGCAAAAAAAAAAAAAGAAAAAAAAAAAAAAAAAAAAAGTGTTCATTCCCCAGTGGAAAATTAAATATTGCATAGTAGTGCACAAGTTTGTATCCCCAAATGGTACATTACAATTTCAGAATTTGTGCACAAGTGTTCATTCCCCTAGTGGGAATTTTGTATTGGCAAATAGTGCCAAGTGTTGTATCCCCTTTGGGTTTATTAGCAGTGCAGAATAGTGCACAAGTGTTCATATCCCCTAGTGGTATATTAGCATTGCAGAATAGTGCACAAGTGTTCATATCCCCTAGTGGTACATTAGTATTGCAGAATAGTGCACAAGTGTTCGTATCCCCTAGTGGTACATTACTATTGCAGAATAGTGCACGTGTTCGTATCCCCTAGTGGTATATTAGCATTGCAGAATAGTGCACAAGTGTTCGTATCCCCTAGTGGAACATTAGTTTAAACAGAATTGTGCACCCAAATGTTCAAACCCCTTTCGTAATTAAACATTGCAGAAAAGTGCACAATTTTTATACCCCCCGTGGTACTTTAGTATTGCTGGAAAAGTTTCAAAGTGTTTTGTTTTCCCCCATGGGACCTTTTTATTCGAAAAAGTGAAAGTGGGCGTATGCCCTTAAAAATGGTTTGTTAGCAATTTCAGAATAGTGCACAAGTGTTCGTATCCCCCAGGGGAACATTAGTATAGCAAATATGCCCCAAGTGTTCATACCCCTAGTTTGGGATTTTTTGCATTGCAGAATAGTGCACAAGTGTTATTTCCCCCCAGTCGTAAATTAGAATTTCAGAAAAAATGCAAAAAGTGCATATCCCCCCCGTGGTACTTTTAAATATGAGAAAAGTGCACAAGTGTTTGTATGCCCTAGTGGTACATTAGTATTGCAGAATAGTGCACAAGTGTTCGTATCCCCTAGTGGTACATTAGTATTGCAGAATGGCTAAAAAAAATTATTGCACCTGCAAAATAAAGAAAACGAGTGTTTTGTACCACACCTCAAAAAATTGTGTGTCCCCCTCCACTCCCCCATTCCACCTAGTTACCTGAGTAGGATGGAGACGAAGGCACGTTGTGTCAGGTTAAGGACCAAGGATTTGAATTTGTATGGTGCAGGTGGGGGTAGGAGGTTGTGGTAGGTTGGGAAAGGGGAGGCGCCACTTGCCCTATTTGCTTCAGGAACTCCTCTAGAACTAGCTGAGTGTTAGGCTATGTTCACACGGCTTATTTGCGGGGCATAATTATGCCCCGCAATTACGCTGTGTGGACGGGGCGGGGAGGGAGCAGGGAGCCAGCACCTCGCCGGCCCATAGACAATCATTACTAGCGGCGCGTATACGCCGCTGGTAAATGACATGTCACTTATCTCCCCCCGTGGCGTATTCGCCGAGTAGGGAGAGGAGACATAATCCATAGTTGTCTATGAGAACTATGGATTATCGTAATGACTGGGACGTATTCCAGCCGTAATTCGCGCACTACGGCGCCGAATTACGGACTGAATTACGTCCCATTTTAAGCCGTGTGAACATAGCCTTACAGTGACAGAAGTGCAGGAAATTTAATCTGTAGTAAACAAAGCTACAGAGCTTCAATGAGTGAAGACAACTGCTTATCAAAGGCAAACAATCTAATCTTGTTAGAGATAAAGACCCTTCTCTGTCAGAAAAGGGTGATGTCACTCCCTGCTCTCTGTCTGATCAGGTAACCTAGAGACAATACAGATAAAATCTCTCTTATCTCAGGACCAGGACAATATTAAAAAAGCAATGTATTTACTAAAAGTTTTCATTCACCTTTCACTACATGTTGAAAGCTAATCATTGTGGTGAGAAAATCCCTTTAACAGTTCCCCATACATTATGGAGGATATACAGACCACCATGAAGAACCAGATTAAAGCATTGTCCATCTCGGAGGTTTAAACCAATATAAAAGCACAGGTCTAGACTATCCAAAAAAAAGAAACTCCAGTCAATGAAAGCTCTTATTGTCTCACAAAAACCTCTTCTGTGCAATACAAAACCTATTGGACAAGATGTGGACACATCGCCAATGGATTTGATATGGAGTTAGAAAGATTGAGAGTTCTTTACTCTTAAAGGGGTTGTCTCGCTACAAAGATTAGCTTTCAACATGTAGGGAACACTAAATGAAGATGGTTTCCAAATATATTGCATTGTTCAATTTTTTTTGTTAAGGAGCTACAAGTGATTTTATCACCTTCTGTGCTCTCTCTGGTTCCCCAAGTGACCGACCTGTGTACGCCTTCTACCCTTCTGTTTGTTCTATCTGATAGCAGGGAGTGAGGTCATCACAGGTCACAGCACAGAACTCTGGACAGTGAGGGCTTGTTTGTTATCTGATCTTTCAGACAAAAGACTGTAATTACAGAAGCTTCCCTGGTCCTGACAGCATGAGATTTATCTAATTAGTAGAAATCTGAATACACGGAGCTCAAATGCTAATTACGTACAGCTTGACCAGGAAGTGACAAAGCACATTATTATTTCATTCATGCATCCTATGAAACTTTGAGATGAGACAACCCCTTTGAGCCTTGTAAGAAGGTATAAACTCATCAGTAGGTTTGATATGGAGTTAAACCAGAGAGGGGTTGTGAGTTGTTCACTCTTAACCCTTGTAAGAAGGTGTGCAGCCTTTCTTAGGAAATCCTCACCTTACTACCCCTATAAAAGTCACCATTAGCAATAAATGATGTGTGGACCAACCAAAGCCACCGGTTTGTGATAGCAAGGTGGTAGACAGTAAATGAGGTTAGGCTAGGTGGAGGCCAGGATGGACAGGAGGCAATAAATGTGGTAGAATAACCAGTAGGATTGATGTAAAATGAGACTAGTAACAATACAATTTCTGGAAACAAATGGACCTTCGTGCTTAGCCCCAGAGCGAGGTGGTAGGACAGCGACAAGAGGCTTTGGCAGTTCGGACTCGTTTGGAAGAGGCATGAATGTGTGACTAGGAGGGGAAAACGGCAGCAGGTCCGGGAAGGATGCCATGATCATGGTGGACGGCGAGTGTGGTGTTACACCACGAAGCACTGTTGAGACCTATGAGGTCATCTTAGCAGCAAATATCAATGGTCTCCGATCTCCGAAAGGGATTTTGATGGCCTCAGGTCTGGGTGACTCCTGACTTATTTTGTTACTGTATCCAGACCTCATCCTTCTCACCTGGATATTCTGGCTTCTTTCCTGGGCATCTCGCTGCTTGTTTCTCCTTGGGAATAACTTGTTTTTCTTGTGTATTTTTTCCATATAGAACATTTTTGTGTGCCAACCCTCCAGCCAGCCTGGTTCTAACATGCCAGGGATGATGCAGCAGATTACCCTGTCTCCTAGGGCACTGGAAGAAGGCCAGGTAACTAGATCTCTGGAATAACCCTAGAAATGTGAATATACGTGCTACAATGTGGGAGTCGAATTAGAATTGGAATATTCAGACACCTACGTGGTGTCTCTCCCTAATGAGGAATGTTACCCCTTTTCAAGCTACCCCTAACCTAGCCAGCCAGTACTCCACTCTGTACTAATAAGGGGCAAACACCCTGAAGCAGCTGTCTGCAGTTGAATACCTGGCATGGCATTAGCCCCATTCACATTGTGATGATCACTGCGTAGGATATGAATTGAGGAGCACTACATGCAATAGGTGATACCTCCCTGCTTATTCTCTCATCTAGATTCCCTAATAAATAATTAACTAAGTCTGTATATATTCACATTAGATGGTTTTTGCGGGGTTTATTTACCTCAATTCCGGGGCAATATGTAACTCCTGTATACCCAGCATTAGGCTCCGATCACATTGGCATGGGACGCCCTTCCCCAATTCTGGAGGGTTAGACAGGAGGAATAGGGCTACATGCACGGCTGTTCTGCCCATCAAGATAACTCATGACCCGACCTCTGAACCCTCGCCACTGGCCAAAGGTTGTATCTGTCATATGATGGAAACCATGATGGAAGTATGAAAGGGGCCTGATCAGACTGCTCCTGCATCTGAAGAAAAGGACTGTTGCCAGGGTCTTAATCCATAGAAGTGGGAGTTTTGCCTATGACAGTTGTGAATAGAAGACCGAGACTGAGTGCGTGTGATGTGTTCCAGACCCGAAAAGCTGCCATACCTGAATTTGTACACACATCAAGTCCTGCGGCAGTGCAGTATTAGTACAATACAGTGAAGTAATAGTATCATCAAGTACAGTATTAGCACCATGCAGTATAGTATAAGTGTCATCCAGTTCAGTATTAGAACCATGCAGTACAGTATTAGTACCATCCAGTGCAGTATTAGTACCATGCAGTATAGTTTTAGTACCATCCAGTACAGTATTAGTGCCATCCATTGCAGTAGCATTTGCATCGAGTGCAGTATTAGTACCATGCAGTAGAGTATTAGTACCATGCAGTATAGTATTAGTGCCATCCAGTACAGTATTAGTAGCATGCACTATAGTATTAGTGCCATCCAGTGCAGTATTAGTACCATGCAGTATAGTATTAGTACCATGCAGTACAGTATTAGTGCCATCCAGTGCAGTATTAGTACCATGCAGTACAGTATTAGTACCATCCAGTGCAGTATTAGTACCATGCAGTACAGTATTAGTGCCATCCAGTGCAGTATTAGTACCATGCAGTATAGTATTAGTGCCATCCAGTGCAGTATTAGTACCATGCAGTATAGTATTAGTACCATGCAGTATAGTATTAGTGCCATCCAGTACAGTATTAGTAGCATGCACTATAGTATTAGTGCCATCCAGTGCAGTATTAGTACCATGCAGTATAGTATTAGTACCATGTAGTATAAGAAAAAGCATTCTCAAAATAGAGGGTTTGTCGCTCACCTTAATTGCAGTCTTTAATCACCTGATAATCCTTTCACGGCTGAGTCCTTCATGAGCGAATGCAATCCCCAGTCGCAGGACACAATAAGCAAAGTAAATGCAAGGAAATCGCTCACTTGACAAGGGCTCAGTATTTTGGCCGAAACGCGTTAGCTATTTCCACTGTATGCATTATCGCTGTTTTATCCTTCTGCACGAAGTTTTTTCAATAAAGGATCGGCTCTTTACTCCTATCAAATGAGCGATTTCCTTGCATTTACTTTGCCTACCATGCAGTATAGTTTTAGTACCATCCAGTACAGTATTAGTGCCATCCATTGCAGTAGCATTTGCATCGAGTGCAGTATTAGTACCATGCAGTCAGTATTAGTACCATCCAGTGCAGTAGCAGAATTATACAGTACAGTATTAGTACCATGCAGTATAGTATTAGTGTTATCCAGTGCAGTATTAGTACCATGCAGTATAGTATTAGTATCATGCAATATAGAAAGAAAAGAAAAAACAAGGGGGCGCACAAATAGTGTAATAAAGTAAAAAATGTACAATAAAATAAAGGCCGATTCTGCTCACCTTGTGGTGTTGTGCAGCTAATTTAGAAGCACAAAACTCATAAGTGTATACAGGGCTATTTTGTCCGTGGCCCTTGACACGGCTGCCTTGGATCCTGGTTCCTTCAGTGGGTAGATCTCTCACTGAGCTCGGTATAGAGGATATAGGGAGAAAATGGCGGATCCGGCGCACGTGTAGATTTGTATAAGACGCCAATAGTACAGGCGGATTTTTAAAAAATATCTAATTTATTTTTTAAAAGACATGCAAAGGAGTTATCCTTCGCAGTATTAAAAAACAACAGAACAGCGTTTCATCAGAGGCGATACAGTACCATATAACATTGTGCTATCTTTTAAAGGACTGATTCTTTCTTTACAGGTTCGGCAAAGTGTCAATCAAATCAGTACTGGACTTGCATTGGAAGAGTGGGGTGTCAAGCAAGTGTCATCCCAACTGTGAGATAAACAAGAGTGCATCCGTAGACAACATGGTCCCAGAGCCAACACTGTTATACTCAAAAAAATTTTCTATTGTTTTTAACAAATGCACATAACAGTGTCGGCTAACGCGTTTCGGGCACCAATAGCATGTCCTTACATATAGCGATACCGCAACCCTCTATGGCAAATCCATATATAGGCACAGAATCACGGTCAAACAGAACATTAGCGATAATCAACAATCATTAGTGCAATTGATTAATAGTGCTTACCATATGTCATAGCTCCAACACGGAGGAAATTATCTGGAAGGAGAAATGTGAACTTCCTGTCATGCGGAAACATGCAGAACAGGATAAGTGTTGGAAAGGGCACAACTAAATTACCGGTCACGTGCATATACATAGCAAAATGCTGACACACATCTTTTAGAACTTTTGAGATGGACGTCACATCAGATAAAGACGTATCATTATAACAGCATCTATTTCATCTTAGTCTTGAACTAGGAGTCCCCTGGCTGTATCTCTACATTGTCACTGCTTGAAATTACATAGCTCCCACTCCACAGCCCAAGGATTCTCCACATTCACCGCAATCTGTACTCAGCGGGCCCCGCCACCAGTCTTGCCTGTCCCAATTCCCAACAGCGGTTCCAGTGGTGTGTTGTCACCAGACCAGGAACACTTCTCACTTGACACAACTTTTCTCTCCACACAACTACTCACCCAGGGGCATAACTAGAATTCAGAGGGCCCTACAGCTATAGACAATGGGTCCCAACCACCTAATGACAAGAAACTAGAACAGAAGCTCTAGTGCCAATAATTGTATAAACAATACCATTGTGTACAGAAGCGTAACTAGAATTCACAGGGCCCCATTGCAAAATTAGATGGGGCCCAACCACCTAATGACAATAAACTACAACTGAAGCATAAGTAACAAAACTTAAAGGTATCAATAGGTTGATTCTTGGGGCCCACCAGTGGAGCTGATTATAGGGGCCCACTAGTGGAGAAGAATCTTGGGGTCACCAGTGGAGTAGAATCTTGGGGCCACCAGTGGAATTACTTCTTGGGGCCCACCAGTGGAGTAGTGTCTTGGGGCCACCAGTAGAGATGATTTACAGGGCAGACCAGTAGAGTTGTCTCTTGGGGCCCTCCAGTGGAGTTGACTCTTGGGGCTCACCAGTGGAGTTGATTCTTGGTTTCACCAGTGGAGTTGATTCTTGGGGCCCACTAGTGGAGTTGATTCTTGGGGCCACCAGTGGAGTTGATTCCTGGGGCCCACCAGTGGAGTTGATTCTTGGGGCCCACCAGTGGAGTTGATTCTTGGGGCTCACCAGTGGAATTGATTCCTGGGGCCCACCAGTGGAGTTGATTCTTGGGCCCACCAGAGGAGTTGATTCTTGGGGCCCACCAGTGGAGTTGATTCTTGGGGCTCACCAATGGAGTTTATTCTTGGGGCCACCACTGGACTTTATTCTTGGGGCCCACCAGTGGAGTAGATATTCGGGGCCCACCAGTGGAATTGATTCTTGGGCCCACCAGTGACTGCACATGCTGTTTGGGTTCTGCCTCTCTTTCTATGGATTCCCTCCCGAAAAGTAGCTCTAGACCTGCAATTCTTAGTGGCCCACCAAGTCCAGGGATCCACCCGGTGTTTCCCCTGTTCCCTGGTGGTGCAGTGCAAAACCTTATTGCAGGGATCAGTAGAAGTACTTTTAGGTTCCAGAGGACAAAATATTCCAGGCGACATGTATGAAACTTTGCACCGATACGCCAGTTCTAAATCGATATATAGGAGTGTAGAATAGGACAGTATGTTTTAACCTGTCGTATGTGGGTTCATAAATCTGGTGTGGTATGCTTGCAGAGCATAGCATATGTTTGTCGCATTCAAAAGTGCCGTGCCTGGTGTAAATTTTGGCGAACGACTGTCCATACAGCTATGGAACAGTTTTTTGGTGCAAGATACACCAAAATAATGGTGCAGCCCGGTTCATACATGTCTACCATCAGGATAATATCTATTGTCCCGCTAATCTGTGAGGTACAGGGTGCTCCCGTTAAGTGCTAGCAGGGACATAGAGTTTAGGTCACGGCGTCAGTGTCAGGTCCTGAGTGCAGCTGGGTTGGGTGGAAACCAGATCTGATTGTTATGTTCCAGTTGTTTATATAGAGAAAAATGTGTGACCCTCTTAGCTCACAACATCTGCAAATTCTCCCCCCTACAAGGGAGATCAGCACCGTACACAGTCCAGGGGACAGGTGCCTATAGGTCTTATTCAGGCTGATAACTAGAAATTGCTAAATCTTCAAAAATTCGGAAAATCATTGATGAATAGAAAAACTCCGATCTGGCAAATTGATTGCGTCGTCCAAAAGTTTCTCTGGAGTTTCAGAACATTAACAAGTGACATCATCGTTTCCACAGCAAAATAGAAATCTGGTAGAGTCACCCCCTGATGGGTTAATCATGTATGGAGCATATATACAGACAAGTCTCTTTATTATGACCACTTCCTATTTGCAACCTCGGCAGCGCATAGCTCATAAAGGAAGTCCCGTGTGTTGCGCTGGCTTGCTGGGTATATATAGTGTGCGATGGGCTGTGTGCACACATGTCCCTTGTAAATGTCAAAATTAAAAGGGCTGATTTATCAGAAGTGCAAAAATGAATGTTTAATAGCTTCCATGACAAGGGTAGCGGTATTTCTGAAACTACGCAGTTTGTAACATATTTGGCGCGTGTGAGAGGGGAATGACAGATGTGAAGGAGCAAAAAGGCAACTGATACACTACAGAGGAACAGCTCACTGCCAGACTGACCCAGGGGATGACCAGTGTTTTTAACAGAATAATTCAGTGAATCCTATTGTGTATGGGGCCCCAGAGCAGACAGATGTCACTGCACCTCTTCTAACCCTACTATGTATGGGGTCCCGGAGCAGACAGATCTCACTGCACCTCTGCTAACCCTACTGTGTATGGGGCCCCGGAGCAGACGGATGTCACTGCACCTCTGCTAACCCTACTGTGTATGGGGCCCTGGAGCAGACGGATGTCACTGCACCTCTGCTTACTCCTCTGTGTATGGGGGCCCTGGAGCAGACGAATGTCACTACACCTCTGCTAACCCTACTGTGTATGGGGCCCAGGGGCAGACGGAAAGTCACTGCACCTCTGCTAAACCTACTGTGTATGGGGCCCCAGAGCAGATGGATGTCACTGCACCTCTGCTAACCCTACTGTGTATGGGGCCCTGGAGCGGACGGATGTCACTGCACCTCTGCTAACCCTACTTTGTATGGGGCCCCAGAGCAGACGGATGTCACTACACCTCTGCTAACCCTTCTGTGTATGGGGTCCCGGAGCAGACGGATGTCATTGCAGCTCTGCTAACCCCACAGTGTATGGGGCCCCAGAGCAGACGGATTTCACTGCACCTCTGCTAACCCTACTGTGTATGGGACCTCAGAGAATACCGATGTCACAGCACCTCTGCTAACCAAACTCAGAATGGGGTCCCAGAGCAGACAGATGTCACTACACCTCTGCTAACCCTACTGTGTATGGGGCCCTGGAGCAGACGGATGTCACCGCACCTCTGCTAACCCCACAGTGTATGGGGCCCCAGAGCAGACGGATGTCACTGCACCTCTGCTAACCCTACTGTGTATGGGGCCCAAGAGCAGACGGATGTCACTGCACCTCTGCTAACCCTACTGTGTATGGGGTCCTAGAGCAAACGGGTGTCACTGCACCTCTGCTAACCCTACTGTGTATGGGGTCCCGGAGCAGACGGATGTCACTGCACCTCTGCTAACCCTACTGTGTATGGGGTCCCGGAGCAGACGGATGTCACTGCACCTCTGCTAACCCTACTGTGTATGGGGTCCCGGAGCAGACGGATGTCACTGCACCTCTGCTAACCCTACTGTGTATGGGGCCCCGGAGCAGACGGATGTCACTGCAAGTCCGCTAACCCTAGTGTGTAGGTGGCCATGGAGCAGACGGATGTCACTGCACCTCAGCTAACCCTACTGTGTATGGGGCCCCGGAGCAGACGGATGTCACTGCACCTCCGCTAACCCTACTGTGTACAATATGGCCCCAGAGCAGATGGATGTCACTGCTCCTCTGCTAACCTTACTGTGTATGGGGTCCCGGAGCAGACAGATGTCACTACACCTCTGCTAACCAAGCTTCATCGGCAAAAAGGTTTTACTTTTTAAGACAGTATTGAACCTCCGCTGATTGGCAAAGGGTTGTCTTTTCCAAAGAGTCACATTTTCTGCTTCATCGAACGGATGGAAGTTTGCGTGTCAGGCAAGAACAAACACCCTGCAACCATTGCTGGAAGAACACATGCTGGTGGTGGCAGTGTTATGGTCTAAGGGATGTTTTTCAGGACATTGTCTGGGCCATCCACGTGGATCTCAACTGATCTGGGTATGAATCCCTCCTTGCAGACCACATATACTCATTCATGCTGATTGTTTCCCTGGGGTGGATGGGATCTTCCAGAAAGACAATGCGACATGTCACATGGCTAGAAATGTCCAAAATTGCTAGGAAGACAGGACCAAGACTTCCAAGTATTACTTTGGCCCCTAATTCCCCAGACCCCAGCTGAGCATGTGTGGGAACCCCTGGATGATGGGATGCAGTCGGCTCCAGATACCTGTGACAACCTACCAGGACCTTACTGAGTCACTCCTAGCCTGTCTAGCTGCGGGCTGTGCTGCACATGGCAATTACTCTGGATATTATAATATAATAATGTGAACCGACTATATATTACACATACCCTTTATCCCTTAAATAATTTTCATAGTGTTTTTTGGAGTCAAATTCAAAAATAAAATAGAAGCCACCATTGTGAATAAAAACCAGTCAGCTCAGCTCAGCTCATATAGCTGTTTAAATAAGCACTTACTAGTATTCCTTATGGCATAACAATTCTGCAGTGTCTTTGCTCTTTTATTCCTCCTACAAGTGCATGTATTAGTCTATGTTCACGCAGCTTAATTGCTGGAAGTATTTCGACCCGCAATGAAGCAGGATGTACGGGGGGCGGGGATGGGGCGGGGGGGCGGCAGCTCGCCGGCCCCATAGACATTCATTGTTCTCGGTGCGTATACGCCGTGAATAATTGACATGTCACTTCTCTCCCCGCTCACCGCATTGTACGAGCCGGGAGAGGAGACGTAATCCATAGTTCTCTATGAGAACTGTGGATTACCGTAATGACTGGGATGTATCTTGCCCCGTATTTCGTGCAGTACGGCGCAAAATACGGGGCGAGATAGGTCCCAAAATAAGCCGTGTGAACATAGCCTTATATGACAAATGGGCGTTACCATTCCCCTTGTCAATAGGGCGTGTCCCTACATACTCTGATATTGTCATCACTAGTTGAACAGCGGCAATGTATGTAGGGATAAATTCTCTTCACAAGAAGAATAGTAACGTCAACAATTATAAATTTATTCATACATTTCCAGAAGGAATAACAGAGGGACTGCCCAACACAGCGCTCTCATAAATGCTCCAGAGTTATTATTTTATGTACAGTGCAATTTATTTGCTAAAAGAGACAACTTAGGTGTAACGGGTGAGCGGGTAAAGCGGGTAGTGGACCCACTGGACCACTGCCAGGCTTGCTCCGAGGGGGCGTAACTAAGTGGCCGTCGGGCATCTTCACAGAGCCTTTGATGGTAAGGATGGCTTCCCCGACGGCCACCAGGTGCTACCTCAGAGCAGTCCCCAGCAGTGGCAGCTGACCAGACAGGCCACAAGGGCCAAAGCTAGGCACCAATAGGATAAAGGAACAAGATAAAGCAGACTAGATATGTGCAGGTACAGAACAGATAAAGACAGGACTAAACATATGCCAAGCAGGAAGGTTAAACGGAAGGCAAGGTACAAAACATAGACAGACTGGACAAGACCAAGAACATGACACGGGACCAGCAGAGACTAAATCTAGGACTCAGGCAAGGAACCAAGGCAAGAACACAGGCAGCAACAAGGCAAGGAAACTCACAGACATGGAAACAGAGACAAGTAGAAACAAACTAGGACTCTGGCTAGGAACTATGGCATAAATACGGCAAAGAAGCTCACAGACAAAGATGCAGACAGACACATGGGAAACAACATGGAGACTAACCAAACACAGAGGATACCACAAGGACACAAACAAGACAGCGTGCGCACACCAGACCACTAACAAACAAGAAGACAACACACAGCAACAACAGACTACACCAAGAAACAACATAACACAACAAGGATCAGGCAGGGAGTGTGGGGAGGAGCAGACTTATAACCACACAGGTGGAGGGGGATAGGCAGAGGAAGCCCAACCCCGCTGCACACTGTGGGAATAAAGGAAGGCAAGATCGCGGCCGCCGCCCACTATAGAGCGACAAGGAATAGGGCAGCAGCCAAGATGGAAGAGCAGCATGGCCAGTATGGGAAAAGCCGCACAGCGACCGCAGGCGGCATGCAGCGGTGACAGGAACGCACACGGCGACAGCAGAGGCTGCAGCGAAGGACAGGAATGCGGCACGGACCGTGACAGTACCCCCCTCCTTAAGCCCCCTCCTCCTCCTCCAATCCAACAAAAAGGAAATCCCACATAGGTCTGGGGACCGAAACTTCTCCGGGGGCAACCCCAAAACCAAACTACAGGCTGCATAGCCAGTACTGGGAATACCTAGGAAATGGAGGTGCACAGGAGGAACAAACAGGGCACTAGGCAGAATGGGGGGGACTCTGGGCGGGACCATGAGCTAGGCGGACGCTCTGGGCGGGACCATGAGCTAAGCAACGGACGCGCTGGGCGGGACCATGAGCTAGGCAACGGACGCTCTGGGCGGGCCCATGAGCTAGGCAACGGACGCTCTGGGCGGGACTATGAGCTAGGCAACGGACGCCCTGGGCGGGACCATGAGCTAGGCAACGGACGCTCTGGGCGGGACCATGAGCCAGCGGGCACGGGTGCAGACGCTCTGGGCGAACCATGAGCCAGCGAGCACGGGGGCAGACGCTCTGGGCGAACCATGAGCCAGCGGTGCAGACAGACGCTCTGGGCGAACCATGAGCCAGCGGTGCAGACAGACTCTCTGGGCGAACCATGAGCCAGCGGCGCAGACAGACGCTCTGGGCGAACCATGAGCCAGTGGTGCAGACAGACGCCCTGGGCGAACCATGAGCCAGCGGCGCAGACAGACGCTCTGGGCGAACCACCAACGACCTGCAAAAGGGAAAAAGAAAAAACACTCCCACACACAAATAGGGAACTGCCACAAACCAGACCTGCACATAGACCAAGAAATCAGAGGGCAGAATGTCAGCGGAGTCCATGGCCTGATCCTACTGTAACGGGTGAGCGGGTAAAGTGGGTAGTGGACCCACTGGACCACTGCCGGGCTTGCTCCGAAGGGGCGTTACTAAGTGGCCATCGGGCATCTCCACAGAGCCTTAGATGGTAAGGATGGCTTCCCCGACGGCCACCAGGTGCTACCTCAGAGCAGTCCCCAGCAGTGGCAGCTGACCAGACGGCCAGAAGTGCCAATGCTAGGCACCAACAGGATAAGGGAACAAGATAAAGACTAGGAGTAGATATGTGCAGGTAAAGAACAACAAGGACAGGACTAAACAGATGCCAAACAGGAAGGTTAAACGGAAGGCAAGGTACAAAACATAGACAGACTGGACAAGACCAAGAACATGACAAGAGACCAGCAGAGACTTAATCTAGGACTCAGGCAAGGGAACAAGGCATGACCAGGGTACGAACACCGGCAGAGAACAAGGCAAGGAAACTCACAGACATGGAAACAGGGACAAGCATAAACAAACTAGGACTCTGGCTAGAAACTAAAGCATAAACATGGCAAAGAAGCTCACAGACAAAGATGCAGACAGACACATGGAAAACAACATGGAGACTAACCTGTCACGTACACACTCACCAGCACGTGACTGGGGGCCACTGTAATGGGGTAGACTTATCTCCACTTGCGCTCACCTCTCAATCAGGTAGCGAATCAAGCATAAATCGCACCACAAGACAGTTCCAGCCCCCCCCCCCCTCTCCCAAAATCAGCCGGAAGGAATCTGATTCCTAACAGATATTCTAAAAACTCGTAAAAAATGCTCAACTCACTGCTCTCTCAGCAGCTACAAAAAGAAAATACACTCCTTCAAGGAACTGGATCTGTGCAACAACAAGAACTTACGTATTAAGGCTAACTTTAATATTAAAATGATTTACAGTGCTTACATAAACAGAATATAATAACAATAACTATGACATACGCATTAATACAGTTATGAAAATAAAAAGGGAGAAAATTGGAAAGAATTCACACTTACAAAGTGTTTCAGCCTCCAGATCCAAGGGGTATTGGTGAAAGAAAATGGAACACAGCTCAATCTGAAATTGAACCCCAAGCTATGAACACAGATTAGTCTCTGGCTTGGTGCTTTATACCTGTCCAGGTTTTCCCCTCCTCTCTCATATCTGCCTATTCTTTTACTGGCTGGAAATATGAGGTAGGAGGTGGGCGGACCCTGGATTGTCTTATGAGGGTGTTGCGTACTCTCGCCACTAGATGGCAATAACAGACTACGCTTCTGCTTGGGGTCAGGTCAATGAGGGGGTTTATTGTGGGGGGGGTCAAAGGTTATTAGGTATCCGGGACAGTTGCATCTATAAAGTGGGCCATAAAATTGCTTAAGACCCCTGTTATCTAAACAATTCAGTAATTAACCAGGCAAAGGGCTGGGGGTGAGGATCTGCATGCCCATGCTTCGAATTCTCTACAGGCGGGGGGTGGGGGTGGTGTTCTAAGCTACAGGAATTCTGGACTTCACAATTTAAGAAATGGTTTTAATGAACAAATCAGAATACATTTAATTTTCAGGGTACTACATTACATAACCAAACACAACAAGGACACAAACAAGACAGCATGCGCACACCAGACCACTACCAAACAAGAAGACAACACACAGCAACAACAGACTACACCAAGAAACAACATAACACAACAAGGATCAGGCAGGGAGTGTTGAGAGGAGCAGGCTTATAAACTCACAGGTGGAAGGGGATTGGCAGAGGAGGCCCAACCCCGCTGCACACTGTGGGAATAAAGGAAGGGAAGATGTGGCCGCCGCCCTCTATAGAGCAACAAGGAATAGGGCAGCAGCCAAGATGGAGGAGCAGCATGGCCAGCAAGGAAAAGCCAGCCAGCAACCGCAGGCGGCAAGCAGCGGTGTCAGGAACACACACGGCGACAGCAGAGGCCGCAGCGAAGGACAGGAACGCGGCACGGACCGTGACATTAGGGAAACTAACTGGTATTTTCTAGAGCTAATGTGTCACCAAACAGACCCCCTTAAAAAGTAGAACCTATGAGATGATCTTCATCAGAGATATAATTGAAGCTCCTGGGCTCCTTCAGGCACTAAAGTACTGTCACGGATGCCCCTGCGACCCTCGTCCCGGGTCGCAGGCGCATCCGTGCCCCGACTCCGAGCGGCGCCCGTCCCGCACCTCGGGTCCGGGGTCTGCTCACTCCATTGCTAGAGTCCCCAGTCACTTACCCGGCCACGCTCCTGTCCTGTCCGTCTCTGTCCCTCGGCGTGCGCGGCGCCGCCCCCTAGGGCATGCGCGCGCCGGCAGTGTGAGATTTAAAGGGACAGTGCACCGGTAATTGTCCATTACCGGGCACTACTCCTATTTAAGTCCGGCCTCTCCTGGAACCCTTGCCGGATCTTTAGTGCTCATGCCTACTGAGAAAGCGTTCCAGAAAGCCTTGTCTTGCCTACCGTGTACCGAACCCGTCTGCTTACGTTTACCGACCACAAACCTTGCCGCCTGCCCTGACCTTCTGCCTGTCTACGTTCACGAACCTCAGCCGCCTGCCCTGACCTCCTTCCTGTCCCCGACTACGAGCCTGATTGCCGATTCTGTACTTTGGCCTACCCTTGGCCGCCATCGCAAGCAGGTCCCGCCAGTGGAAGCGACCTGGTAGATTCCCGCCGCAGCAAGTCATTCCCGCTTTGCGGCGGGCTCTGGTGAATACCGGGACCTACTTAGATTCCGCTCCCGGTGTGGGCTTCCATCATTGCTTGCGGGGCCCCAGTGGACCCAAACTACCAGACCGTAACAGAAAAGATCCGGCCATGGATCCCGCCAAGGTGTTCCTTGCCAGCGTCGCCAACATCACTACCGTCGTGGTCAAGCAATCGAAACAGTTTCGGCAGCACAAGCGCAGCAGCTCGAGCAGCTCTCCTCCATGATGCAGCAGCTCATCGCCACTCAGCAGCAGCAGTCGACCGCAGTGGTTCCTCCTGTGGCGGTCGCTCCAGTCGGTCCTAAACTTCGGTTGTCCATGCCGACAAAGTTTGACGAGGACCCCAAAGCCTGCAGGGGCTTCATCACTCGGTGCTCCCTTCATGTGGAACTTATGGCGGGTCAGTTCCCTTCGGAAAATCCAAGGTGGCCTTCGTGGTCAGTCTCCTCTCTGGAAAAAGCCCTGGCCTGGGCGACTCCACTCGGGGACCGAGGCGATCCGGTTACGGTTTGATCTGGTGACATTTCTACAGGAATTCCGTAGTGTCTTCGAAGAGCCTGCCCGCGCTTCGTTGCTGAAACCGCCCTGTTGAACCTGCAGAAAGGGGAACGCCTCCTGGGAGACTACGTCGTGCAGTTCCGCACACTAGCATCGGAGTTGGCTTGGAACGATGCAGAGTTGTGCGCCACGTTCAAGAAAGGCCTCTCCGGCCAGATTAAGGATGCCCTCGCCGCCCAGGTCCCTCCGTCTTCATTCAGCGAGCTTATCCATTTGGCAAACCGGATTGATATCGGTTTCACAGAGAGAAGTGAGGAGCTCCGCCAAGAGCAAGAACCAGTCCTAACACGCCGAGTCCTGCTCCGGTGTTTCTACGGCCTCCGCAGCCTCCATCCCAGCCAGCCGTGGAAGAGGCCATGCAAGTGGATAGAGCCCACCTGACTCCACAGGAACTTAACCGACGACGTAAGGTGAACCTATGTCTCTACTGCGGCAGCCCTGAACATCTCCGCAGGGGTTGCCCACTCCGCCCGCAACGTCCGGAAAACGAGCGCACCTAGGCTTCGTGGGAGAGGCGTCCCTAGGTGTGAGCAACCCCTCTCCTCGTTTGCCCAAATACTCGTCCTGGTCGGCACTGGCCTGGTACCCACTTCAAGCCTCAGCCTTCTTGGACTCTGGGTCGGGTGGAAATTTCTTGGCCTGCCCTGGTGTCAGCATAATTCCCCGTGGTCCGCCTGGAGAAACCTCAGCCATCTCCTCTTTTCAGTGGGGAGATCCTCAGAGATCCAGTCCGCTACCTTCTGAGCCTCTGTTCCTTCAAGTGGGGCCACTATATAAGGAAACTTACTTTTTAGTGTTTTACCCCGGTCTTCCTCGTCCACCTTCTGGGTCTTCCTGGCTGCAGCGCATCATGCTCGGGTTGCTCAACTGGCAGACGGGCAAATCTTGCGGGGGGGGGCCAGAAGGGTCGGCCCTCGCTGTTTGGTGGCCACCGCGCCCGGTGCTTACCGTTTTTCCCGTCCCAAGTTCCGTTTTAAGCCGAATCAAGAGTATGCTGACGTCTTCTCCGAAAAGTAAGCGGAGACCTTGCCACTACATTGCCCTATGACTGCCCTATTGACCTTCTGCGGGAACATCTCCACGGGGCAGGTTTAACCTCTGCCCTGTGCCTGGACCTTGGCTATGTTCGCCAAACATCAAGGAGAATCTCCAAAAGGGGGTTATTCGTAAGTCCCTCCTCTCCAGCCTGGTGCCGGGTTCTTTTTTGTAACAAAGAAGGACAGATCCTACGTCCATGTATCGTTTAACCGCGGTCTCAACAAGAAAACCATAAAGAATCGATAACCCTTGCCGTTGATTACCGAGCTTTTTAAACGGCTCCGAGGAGACAAGATTTTTCCTCCAAACTGGACCAAACGAGGAGCCTACAACCTTTTTCGGATTCGTGAAGGAGCGAATGGAAGACGGCCTTCAAACTCGAGATGGGAACTTTAAAGTACCTGGTCATGCCCTTCGGACTCTGTAATGCCCTTGCAGTACCCCAGGATTTTTGTTCAACAAACATTTCAGAGCCCTCCTGTACACCTGTGTGGTCGTCATATCTGGATGACATCCGGGATCTTTTCCCCCTGAATCCCACCAGGCCCATGTGCACCAAGTTCTCAGGCGTTTACGTGCTAACCGTCTGTATCCAAGCTCGAAAGTGCCTCTTTCCCACAAGAAAAGGGTCTCCCCTTTCTCGGCTAATATACTTCGGACCAGGGTCTGCAAATGGATCCCATGAAACTGTCTGCCGTCTTACAGTGGCCACGACCCGTGGGCCTCCATGCCATACAGAGATTTCTGGGCTTCGCCAATTACTATAGGCAGTTCATACCACATTTTTCCTCACTGGTGTCGCCTATAGTGGCGTTTACCAAGAAGAATAGTAATCCCAAGCTGTCGTCACCAGCGGCAGAAGAAACCTTTTCTAAATTGAAGTCTGCTTTCGTTTCTGCACCTGTACTCTCCCGGCCAGAAACAGAGAAACCATTTTTTCGACACCTCCTCGGTGGGGGCCGGGGCTGTGCTCACCCAAAAAGGGCCCAAAGGAAAGACCCTCACATGCGGGTTTTTCTCTAAAACCTTTTCTGCCGCGGAGAGAAACTATTCCATTGGCGACCAGGAATTACTGGCCATCAAGCTGGCCCTGGAGAAATGGCGCTATCTCTTGATGTGTCCTCGTCACTCAGTCAACATCTACACTGACCTCCTATAGAACCTCCTATATCTTCAAACAGCACAACATCTTAATCCGCGCCAAGCCCGCTGGTCTCTCTTCTTTTCCCGGTTCGATTTTCTGATCCATTTCCGCCCGGCGGAGAAGAATGTCAAAGCGACGCCCTCTCCCGTACCTCTGACATTATTGGGGACGAATCCGCTCCACGGCATATCATTCCCCCAGAACGGCTGATCTCTGCTGCACCCGTTGACCTACAACTAATTCCTCCCGGCAAGACTTACGTATGCCCGGCTCTACGGAAGAGGATACTGTCTTGGGGTAATTGCTCTCGTGTGGCTGGGCACCCAGGGGTGCAGAAATCTTGCGCACTTATCTCCCATTTTTATTGGTGGCCTGGCCTGGCCTGAGATGTTCGAGAGTTCGTGGAATCTTGCACGTCCTGTGCCTGTAACCAGTCACCTCGTCTCAAGCCGGCAGGCTTGCTACAGCCGCTGCCGATTCCCAGCTGTCCCTGGACCCACGTGGCTATGGACTTTTAAATTAAATGACCTCCCGCCTTCCTTTGGGAATACCGTTATCTGGGTGGGCACGGACCGGTTCCCCAAGATGTCTCACTTTGTTACCCCTACCAGGTCCCACCCTCACTCCTCGCTTCCGGGCATTTTTTTCCCAACACATCTTCCGACTACATGGACTTCCTCAGCACATCGTTTCTGATCGGGGAGTCCAATTTATTTCAAGGTTCTGGTGCTCCCTCTGTGGCCAACTCCAAGTGAGACTGGACTTCTCTTCCATCCTCAGTCTAACGGGCAAGTGGAGAGGGTTAATCAGACTCTGGGCTGCTATCTGCGACATTTCGTCTCCGCACGTCATGATGATTGGTCTAACCAGCTACCTTGGGCTGAGTTCTCCTACAACTCCTTAGACTCAGAATCCGCCAGTGCCGTTCCCTTCTTCATTGTCTACGGACGACATCCGCGCCCAACCTATCCCCCTCCCGGTGCCCTCCGAGGTTCCAGCCGTGGTTGAGTTGGTCCGGGACCTAACAGTCTTCTGGAATCAGACACGCCAGTCTCTACTAAGATACAAGCTGACAAAAAGCGAAGACCTTCTCTCATCTTCTCTCCTGGTGACAAGGTGTGGTTGTTGGCGAAGTATATCCGCCTCAATATCCCCGGCTATAAACTTGGTCCCCGGGTTTTCCTGGGTCCGTTTTGAGGGGCTGAAGCGCAAAACCCAGTGCATAAAAAGCTCTGCCTTCCTCCCACTATGGGGTCCCAAACTCCTCCATGTCTCTCTTCTGAAGCCGGTCCCTCCTAAATATTTTTCCCGGAAAGTTATACTCCTCCCACTTCCCGAGGCTGACGCCACCCAAGTCTTTACTGTAAAGGAGATTCGGGTATGAAGAACGGTCAGAGGAAGCCCTTTTTCTCATTGACTGGAAGGGGTTTGGGGGCCCCAAAAAAGGTCCTGGGAACCAGAAGACAATATTCTGGACCATAATGTTATCTGGGAATTCCTTCAGGGCCAAAAGGGGGAGCCAAAAGGGGGGGGGGGGTACTGTCACAGATGCCCCTGCGACCCTCATCCTGGGTCGCGGGCGAATCCATGCCTCGCTGCCGAGCGGCGCCGCAACCCGCATGTCGGGTCGCGGGCGCGCTCATTCCCCTGCCTGTCCCCCTGTGTACTTACCCGGCCACGCTCCTGCTGCAGCCTCTGTCCCGCAGCGCGCACAGCCCCGCTCCCTAGGGTGCGCGCCGGCAGTGTTAAATTTAAGGGCCAGCGCACCGGTAAATTGGCATTGTCGGTCGCTGCCCCTATTAAAACCTGCCTTTTTCCTGGTTAACCCTGCCGGAAACTTTAGTGCCCATTGCCTACTGAGAAAGCGTTCCTGTAGCCTTGTTCTGATTACCGTGTACCATATCGTTTGCCTCCGTCCCTCGACCACGAATCTTGCCGCCTGCCCTGAACTTTCTGCCTGTCCATGACCACGAACCATTGCCGCCTGTCCTGACCTTCTGCCTGTCCCTGACTACGAGCCTGCCTTCCGATTTTGTACCACGCAAACACCCAGCTGCCTCCGCAAGCAAGTCACGTCAGGGGTTAGCGACCTTGTAGACTCACGCCGCAGCAAGTCCATCCCTCTTTGCGGCGGGCTCTGTTGAATACCGGGACCTACTTAGATTCCGCTCCCTGGTGTGGCTTACGCCATTGCTTGCGGTGGTCCAGGATCCACTACCTCCAACCATGACAGAAACTATTTATTAAAAAAAAAGTAATTGGGCCCCCTCCCATTTTTCAGATCCAGTCAAGGCAAAACCGACAGCTGCAGCCTGATACTATCAGAATGGGAAGGTCCATGGATATCGACACCTTACTACCTTAAAAATACCAGCCTGCACCTGCCCCAGGAGCAGACTATCACATTAGAGCGTCTGCTTCTAATGGTAACTCGGCTCTTCCCAGTACCCCTGGTGTATTGGGTAATGGACTAATAGTGACAGGGGGTTAGTGTCATCCTTGTGATGACGAAAAACACCGATGGCTGACACCATGGCCAAGATATACTAATGGAGAAGTGTCTGTCAGATACCTCCATTACTAGCACTGGAAAAAAAAATACAAAAACAACAGAAAAAACACTTTATTTAAATAAACACTCCCCCACACCAGCAATCATTAACCATTTTATTAAAGAAAAAGATCCAATACCGGCCTAAGGTAGTCCACCAAATCCGTCATAGTCCATAAGGGAAACCTAAAAAAAAAAAAAAAAAAAAAAAGAAAAGAAATCCTACAGAAACCCCGGGGGGTGGGGCGTCTCCAAGCTTTCCCAAACACTGAATAGCCTATCCAGTGCTCAAGAAAGCAGGCAAAGCTGGGTGTCTGCTGAAGGGGATAGGGTACTGCCAAGATTTCCTGGACGCTAGATGGTTTCCTTAACCTCCCACCTCTCTCTTTTACTCCACCACCCCCACCTCTCTCCTTCACCTCTACTCTAACCCAGTTCCCCCACTCTGAACCCCGGGTTCTCCCCCCCACAAAAACCCCCACCCCCCCCCAAATAAGGCACTTTCAAATAATGGATTTTTTACGCTAAATTCGGGGTTTTCCGCACTAAAAATTGCCCCCAGAATCATTTGGGTCCAATCCGACTGCAATCCATCTTATATTTTTTAAAAATTCTTATATTTTATATGTTTGCAAAGGGAAAAAACACGACTCAATTATTGAGGCAAAATTCCCCGCGCCCCACATTAAAAATATATGGAGGCTGAAAACCCCCCTAAAAAATCAGGGGCCCAAACCCTTTGGTCTGAAATCTGCATTTTACGGGTCAAGATTTTCCGAAAAGGGGGAAAATACACTCATTCAGGGGTGAAATTTTTTCAGCGTCCAAATCCGTCACATGGACAAACCCTAACCCCCTTATTTTAAACCCCATCTCCCTCCCCCTATTACCCACCTCCCCCACTCTGAACTCCCCTTCTCTAACCCACTTCCCCAAAATTTGCAAAAAAACCCACCCCATCCCCCGGGCGTAACAAACCGGGGTAGAAAGGGGGTACATTTTGCTACGGGGCCCTTGCGTTTAAAAGGGGGGCCCCCCGGGGCAGCCCCTACTGGGCTTCCGCCCCCCCTTTAAAGGGCCGCTCCTGGCCCCCCGGGCAGTAAAATTTAAAACATTCACTGCGGGTGGCGGGAGCGGGCGGGCCCACGCAAACTCCCTCTAACGCCCGGGCCCCCCCCCCCAAAGCGTTAAAGGGGCGGGCGCGCCGGTAGTAGCAGACGGAGCGCCGATCGCTCCCCCTCTGTTACTTCCCCCTGCCCTCCCTCTGGGGTCACGTGGGCGCTGCGAGACGTCACATCACAAAACCCCAGAGCCTGCAGGGAGGCAGCAGAGGGGAAAGCACGGGGGAACTTTGGCCCGGGGTGAGAAAGTTTTTTTCTTTTTTTAACCTGCCCCCAAATCCCTCCCCTAAAAGCCCCCTTTTGGCCGGCCTAAAACCCCCCATATCCCCTCCTTTTACCCCAAAGCCGCCTATCCCCCCTCATTCCTCCTATCCCCCCCAAAATGCCTGCCTATACCCCAAAAATGCCTGCCTAAACCCCCCCATATGCCGCCTTTTAACCCCCCCATAGCCGCAAAAACCCCCATATACCTGCCTGCCTATAAACCCTGCCGGGCCTAAATGGGCACTTTTGGCTACCTAAATTTTTGGCCTTTTTGGGGGGCCCCAAAATATCCTATCAAAACCCCTCCCTGCCTAAATGCACCCCATATACCCCGGGGGGCAGGTGCGGGAAAAAGGGGTCGGATTCAAAGATTTTTGGGGTCTAAATCTGCAGGACAAGGGGGTCGGGAGATGTCATCAAGATGGGGGACTGGCCCGGGAATGCAGAAAAAAAGGAAAAAGTCAACGACGGGTCAGAGAAACGTCCCCCTTTTAGTCACAAGATGTAACTGCACAAATCACATTATAGGGTCTCAGAGGCACACCCCAACTATAGGCCCACGTTTTGGGGGTAATAAAACCGCCCTGCAGACCCTTGACACTGGAAATATCCCAAATTATGGTCCAAAAATATTAAAAATTAAAATTTTTATTAAGACATATTGGTCTTTGAATACTGATCATAAAAGTGTAGGGGTTTTAAATTTAGTCACTATGTGGTGGAATTTTGTGGTCGTGTTCGGGGGGTTTATAATCAGCCCCATTTAAATAGCGTTTTTGGGTAATGTTGGTTTTTGGATAGGGGGGATTTGTTTTTAGCAGTATGATGGGGGAGATGTAGGAGGTTTTTTGCCCCTTGTATTATCTACATTATCTAACAGCATTTCCTGGGAAAATGGGCGGGCAGGGGGGGGGGGGGGCCCCCATCCAAAAGTTTGCTATGGGGCCCTGGCTTATCTAGTTACGCCCCTGCCCATCTCTATTTCCTCCTCCTCCTGCCCTGATCCCCCTCTTGCCCTAAATCCCTCACCCTCACCCTTTTTCCCTAATTTCCCCTTCCCTGCTCTAAATTCCCCTCACCTGCTCCCATACTGCCATAATTTCCTCCCTCTCCTGCCATACTTACCCCCCTGCTCTGATCCCCACCTGTCCTAATTCCCCCCCCCCACCCTCCTCCCGCTCTGATTTCCCTTTCCCCCCCAACTTTCCCCCAAAAACACTCCCTTTCCTTAAGAACACTTGGGGATTTTTTTCTGAGAGAAAAAAGGCCGGGTTTGGGGGTGTGCCGCAAAGGGGGTCCGCTTGCGGTGGCGGCTGAGTTGTGCGTGGTACAGAATCGTAAGCAGAGACGTAGTCAGGAACAATTACCGGCGCGCTGGCCCTTTGAATTCCAAAAATTGGGCCCTGCGGGAAACGAGGAAGCAGGGGGCCCCACCCGTTTTGGGACACAAAAAGGTGCACAGGAAAGCCCGGTTGGGGAAGGTGTTGGGAAGCAGTAAACGGGGGAAACCCGGGGGAAAGAAACGCAATCCCCTGGGGCAACGCCCACAGAAACCACCCCACAGGATAAATCAGGAAAAGACAGGAATGCATTAATCTAAAGCTGATTTTGGCTCTGTGAAATATCTGGTGAACAACCCCAAACCCCTTTTAAATCTCTTTTAGGAGGAAAAAACAAAGAAAAAAATAATTTCCGCCCCTTTTTTTCTTCATTTTTAAATTTTCCCCCGTTTCCTTTAGCAGAAAAAATACCAGGAGGACTTTATTTTTCTGGATCATATGTTTTCTTTTTTCTTTTTTCATAATAAAACACTTTTAAACAAAAAAAAAAAAACAACAAAAAAAGTTTTTTTATTTACAATTTTTTCGGGGTTGTATTTAGGGGTTTTTTTTTTGTGGTTAAGTTTTAAAACTCTTTAATTTTCACATTTGGGAAATTTTTGCAATTTTTTAAAAAAAATTTTTGGGGACTTTATATTAATGCTATTTATCACATGGGATTGATAATGTCATAATTTTATAAATTTGGGGTCATTATGGGGTTATTTTATACCAAAAAAGTAAAGTTTTTTTTTTTGCGGGTTAAAACAGGAAAAAAGGGAAGAGGGAAAAATGAATTTATTTTTTTTACTTTTTTTCTCAACATCTTTTTGTCCCTCTAGAGGACTTTGGGCCCCGTTTTACACGACGGGTTTGGGGGCCCCGGTTTATGGGGAATTTGTTTATTAAAAAATGGGTTCCCATGGGAAAACCCCGTTTTAATATTCACACTGCCAGGTTTTTGGGCCCTGGGGATCCCCCGCGGGTGTCGCCGCGGGGGGTGGAAAGGCCGGGACCCCGGCCCCGCGCCGTGGTTTTTCCGGCCCCTATTAATTTGGGATGGGGGCAAACCCCCCCCCCGACCCAAACCCGCCCCAAACCACGCCCACCGCCCGTGCCGCAAATCCGCATCGGGAGACGCGAGTTTGCGGCGTGGTCCGATGAGTGCACGGGCACGGGAACCGCGGCGAGAGCCGCGGCGAAACCCACGGCCAAAACCGCCGTGTGAACGGGGCCTAAAAATTTTATTTTTTTATCGCTCAAATAATATACTGCTCTATTTATGTAGTGCAGTGTATTCTGCTTAAAAATCCATATATACTCCATGCAGGGCTGGGACAAGGTATTCTGGTGCCCTAGGCAAATAACGGATGTAGCGCTCGCACCCCTCCCCTCCCAATGTAAAATTCAGCTCACTCCATACCTCTTTGCGCCCCATTCCTGTCTGGGATGAAGTGGAGTCCTAGGTGGTCACCTACCTTCGCCTACCCATCGTCCAGACCATAAATCCATAATCATATCTCAGTGGTGCTGATGGGCTGCCAGAGGAAACCCCCTGCTTCAGAAACAAGCTACTGTATATGCCATGGTCGTTACTGACCTCCGCATATTGGAAGTGTCTCTAGTTCTGATTGTTAAAGGGGTATTCCTAAGACACTGATTAGCTTTAAACACTTTTAGCTTTAAAGACTTTTACCAAATACATTGCTGTCCTGATTTTACTTCAGAGTTAGCCATTCTTATCACCTGCCTGTTTACAGAAAGTTCCCTTAGTAACCAACCATCTCTCTTTGCTCTAGCAACCATGAGATGGTTACGACACTCCCTGCTGTATCTTATCAGTAGCACAGAAACTTCTTTATCTTTTTTACTGACAAACTTTAAACCTTTAGAGTTCTGTAGCCTTGTGTTCTTCTGTTAAAACCCCTCTATCACCAATGTCCCTCTAACAGGTTCAGCTAGGAGTAGCAGAGCTGAAATCTCAGTCCTTGCTGAAAAACCAACCACAGTCTGAACAGGAAGTTGGAGCCTGAAGCTGTAGAACCAACCACAGCCTGACCAGGAAGTAGGAGCCTGAAGCTGTAGAACCACCCACAGCCTGATTAGTAAGTAGGAGCCTGAATCTGTTGAACCTCCCACAGCCAGAACAGGAAATGGAAGACTGAAGCTATAGGACTGCCCACAGCCTAAGCAGGAAGAGGAAGCCTGAAGCTGTAGAACGAACCACAGCGTAGCCAGGAAGTGGGAGTCTGAAGCTGTAGAACTGCCCCCAGCCTGAACAGGAAGTGGGAGACTGAAGCTATAGGACTGCCCACAGCCTAAGCAGGAAGAGGGAGCCTGAAGCTGTAGAACGAACCACAGCGTAGCCAGGAAGTGGGAGTCTGAAGCTGTAGAACTGCCCACAGCCTGAACAGGAAATGGGAGCCTGAAGCTGTAAAACCGCCCACAGCCTGAGCAGGAAGTGGAAGCCTGAAGCTGGCTGTGAAGAGTAGGGTCTTTGAACTGTTATAAGACAGCCAAGCTACTACTTCATCTGGCACAGGACACCCATGCCCGCTTAGTTTGAACCCACTGTAAATATTTCTATGGCTCAGAATAAGACCCTTTAGCGACTGCTCTATAAAAACATATTAGCAATAATTGAAGGGTTAACCAAAGATTATTATTTTACAGTGCATGAAAAGTTTTTGGAACCATACACCTCCATTATGATGTAGTCTTGTGTTGGGATTTTACATTTTTTTTAAAGAAGTTAGAAAACATGATAGTAGCAAAAGTGTCGTTTATAGGTTCTGGGCCTCAATGTTAATAATATTAGGTATCATTTATAGTCCTTGTATATGGCAGATGAGCCTTCAGGACCCCTGCGCTTCCCCATCTTAGGCCTGTACTGCAGAAGAAGCCAGTTCAAGGAGAATAATTTGGAGAATGTGAGCTCCTGACAGGTGGTCTGCTGATGTCAATTTCGCTATTCAGTATTCATATCCCAGAAAACGCACAGCTGCTGAAAAGCTGTAATGGAAATGCAGTCATGTTCTTGGTATTAAACTCTTATCAGACTGATGTGTAGCAAACGGGAACCTATCAATTAAAAGAGTGGGGTCCTTAAATTCATTTACTACTAGAGGGACTACAAAGAGCGTCTCTCTCTCTGGAGGACTCAGCACATCCACACATTACACAAGCAGGCCATTGTTTTCAAAGACACATGTGTAATGCTTCTTTGTTCCTGTGGTGGCGCTGCAGAGAAATTATACACCTGTTCCAAGGCTCCTCTACAAATTGCTGAGTATTCAACAGAAAAACAATTCTACTGTAAGGTTATGTTCACACGGCTTAACTGCGGGACGTAATTACGCCCCGCAATTACGCCGTGTGGCCGGGCGGGAGCGGGGGAGGGAGCGTGGGGCCGACACTTCGCCCATAGACAATCATAACTAGCGCCGCGTATACGCCGCTAGAAAGTGACCTGTCAATTATCTCTATGAGAACTGTGGATTACCGTAATGACCAGGACGTTTTCAGCCCGTAATAGGCGCACTCTGGCGCGTAATTACGGACCGAAATACGTCCTGGTTTAAGCCGTGTGAACATAGCCTTACTATTTACTGTTATTTATAAACTGTTCAATATTCAAGGTAATACCCAAGGTGATTGCATCAAAGCCTCACGAGTTCATACATTTATCTTACTATATTTACACCTGAATTTTCAAATGCAGATATAATCGGCTTGCATTTACTCACCTTCATTGTCACATTGTTTATAGCTTATTGAGTAGTGACTATCATTCTGCTTAGATTTGTTACTATATACAGTGTCGGACTGGGGTGTCTAAGACCCACAGGTGGAGTTGATTCTAGGGGCCCTCTAGCTGAGTTGTTCATGGGCCCACAGGTGGAGTTGATTCTAGCGGCCCACCAGTTGAGTTGCTCCTGGCCGACAGCTGGAGTTGACTCTGGGGGTCCACCAGTTGAGTTGTTCATGGGCCGACAGCTGGAGTTGACTCTGGGGGTCCACCAGTTGAGCTGTTCATGGGCCCACAGGTGGAGTTGACTCTAGAGGCCAACCAGTTGAGTTGTTCATGGACCCACAGGTGGAATTGACTCTAGGGGCCCACCAGTTAAGTTGTCCATGGGCCCACAGGTGGAGTTGATTCTAGGGGCCCACCAGTTGAGTGGTTTCTGGGCCCACCAGTGGAGTTTATTTTAGGGACCCATCCTACAGCTACTGTAAATGACCGTACCTGCCTCCTATGCTGTGTCTCTTGCTTTTTACCTCTCCTTTTCTGCTTTTTTGCCTCCTCTGAGGATGTATAGGCAGTTAAAAAAACAACTCCAGGTCAATCATAGTCAGATGCCCACTGGGGGTTTTCCCTATTCCCCTGTGGGCCAGTCCGAGCCTGACTATATACAATATCTAGACTCTTCATTCATTTCTTATGTCAAAGCTTGCTTACTATGGCCAATTAGATTCTATCCAGATTTGACTATTATCTGTATTATCATCTTTGTACCTTATCTCATGTATTGGTCACTCCTGTTTAGATTGTACTTTCTGGCTTACTAATACAAACAAATTATTTTAAAAAAATTCTAATAAGTGTCCAACCACTTGATATATCGATTGATAAGATCATCAATTTGGAACATGTCACAATTAAAGAGATTATCCAGTTTAGAAAGCCCATTTTTCTATTATCTGTTATGGAATTATTATCAGAGGAAATAGTCTTCAGATCAGGTTCATCATCTCCTGGCCAGATTGGAGGACAGTTAGGCCTCGTTCACACGGCTTATTTCGCAATGGATTTGCGGCCGTATTTACGGCCGCAAATCCGTTGCGAAATCAGTTACAAACAAGTAACTGGCCGTTTTACATTGATTTTAATGGGAAATACGTGTCGTCGTTCAGACGACACTTATTTCCGTTCCGGATTGCGGCCGAAATCCGGCCGTAAAAACAATGTGCATGTGAATTATTTCCGGACGGATTCACCAACTATAATGAATGGGGATGGTGAATCCGTCGGGAAATCAGTTCCAAATACGTGCCACACTTAGTGACACTTATTTGAAACTGATTTGCACCTGATTTCGGAACGTATTTACGATCGGCAATCCGACGTAAATACGTTCTGAAATAAGCCGTGTGAACATTGCCTAACAAAGAGCACACAAATGGCAAAAAAATAAAAAATCCAACGAGGCCAGCTCACCTGGTAATGCTGGGAGGCACTGATAGTGAGGGTGCATGGTTCACCCAGGAGGCCTCTGGCTGATATACATAGGAACACTAAAATGGTTGTGAACCAGCACCAGGGATTAAAATGTAGAAAAAATGTTTTTCATTCCTTTAAAAACACCTAGAAAAAGACATGGGGCGACACGTATGTCTGGTGCTGCGCCAGTGTTCTGGTGTCCTTTTAGCAGGCGCACTCCAAAAATAGGCACATTATGTGGCGTCCGTGGCACTTTGTAATGCACCCAAGATGTGGGGGCGGCTGAAGGCGTCGCACCACAACCGTATGGTTCTGCACATTTATGACTGGAGGATGGCAAAACTAGGCGCATTACTGCTGGAACAGGTAGACCAAATTACAAGGGGTTTACCTGAGCCTGAGTTGTCGTAGTGGAACTAGAAAGTGCCAAATCTATGACCCACAGTAGAACAGGTTCATACAATCTGGCGCATTCTACACTGCTTTAAAGCTATTTAGAACTGGCCTCCTTGCCTACATAATACATGTCGCCCATGGTGTAGAGTGGAGGCATTTCGGGTATGTACCCTTAGTCGTAGGATGATGCTACAACTAAAGGTACATACCCAAAACACGTCAGATAAACACCATGGGCGACATGTCCCATTAGGACTGCACCATTTTTTTGGGTTTATTTTGCGCCACAAAACTGTTGATGCCCTAGTCTCTCTATAAATGAACTGTCATACACCAAAACCAGGCGCATTATACACCAGGCACGATGCATTTGAATGCACCTAAAGTAGCTTTTGCTAAGCGTCTAGAGTAGGCGCATCAATTAGACTAGGCAAGGTATACCACATGTCAGATTTTTGACAGGTTCATTCATTCAAGCGCACTATACAGTCATTTAATGCGGCTTAAAGGGGTTTTGCCAAGAAGTGAGTACCTAACAGGCTGATACTCCGCTCTTGAGGCTTGAAAAAGGGGCGTTGTGTTTCTGTGTTTAAAAAAACAAGTACCTCCTCTGTGATGTCATCGCCCCACCTCTCATGCACACTCCTGATATTCAGTCTCTGTAGTTGAGCAAACATGTTTGGCTAATCCACAGAGGATAACTGCATTGTGCACAAGCTCCATGGGTTTTGTTTCTCCTTCTTATCTGCTCAGGAGAGAAGATAAGCTCTGAGCAGGCAGCGTTCTTTCATTTGTTCACAAACTGATGCAGGGGGAAGTAGGAGGGCTGAGCAGAGAGCCAGGGAGCGACTGCATGTTTACCCAGATAATTACATTACAACCAGTGGATTCTCTATACACCAGACACAGGATCTTTTCTCCCCAGTCCCTTCAAAGCTCGTTCATGTTCCCTGCCATCAGATAAGAAGTGCAAACAACGCAAGCGGGCCAGATCAGCTCCTGGCCCTATCTCATGTTAACAGTCAGGAAACTAAGGGCATGTAAGGAAGGCTGTAGCTCTCACAGGCTTCACTTTTTTTTAATGACATATATTTAGAAAAGTGATTAAATACCAATTTTGGAGGATCCCACGTCAACATTAGATCATGGCAAAACCCCTTTAAACCCCTTTGATGTCTTGTTCTACGTATTTTTAAAGGAATGAAATAAATGTTTTCTACATGGTTCACTACTATTCGATGTTCTTATGATGTTGTCTGGAGGACTGGGCACGTCCAAACATTTTACAGATAGGCCAATGTTTCCAAAGAGACACGTGTAATGCATCATTTTCCCTGTGGTGGCGCTGTAGAAAAATAAAATAGTTGTTCCCACATTCCCCCACAACTAACCAATAGTGGGGGAAACTTTTAATAAATAGAAATTATACAAAGTGTCCAACCTCTTGAAACATGGACTGATAAGATAATCAAGTAAGAATATGTTACAATGAAAAGGATTGTTCATTTTAGAAAACTCATTTTTCTATGACCTATTAGAGATTTCTGAATTAACGGAGGTGGGGCCCAAGTTCAGGTTCCAGATTAGAGGACAGTTATAAAGAGCGTCTCGCTCTGACAAATCCACATGGATGGAAGGAGATGTCTATATACTGTACATCGCTCATTGAGTGTTGCTTATACAGTGATCAGGAAGGCAGGGGCAGTAATAATCCAACCCTGCCTTCTCAGTGGAGAGCCCGGCTGCTGCTGACAACCGGCTCTTTGCTCGCACAGCGCCCAATCAGTATGCAGCTGCGCACTCTGCACAGGTGGTCCTGAACCACGATGTACTACGGCACGTACAGTACGCACCGCAGTACATCGTGTGTTTGGGTAGCTCGCGCTAATACCCGTGTACTCCCGCGGCCCGGAGAGGGGGGGGCGACAGCATTATTCGCGGCGCGTATTCGCCGCTAGTAATTGACATGTCACTTATCTCCCCGCACATACAATACGATCGTATTGTACGAGCGGGGAGAGGAGGCGTAATCCATAGTTCTCTATGAGAGCTATGGATTACCGTAATTATGGGGTGTATTTTCCTGTGTATTAAGCGCAGTTCGCCGCAAAATATGGGGCAAAATGTGCACCAAATTAAGCTGTGTGAACATACCCTTAGGCCTTGTCCCCACGGCACGGGTTTTAACACAGTTTTTCAGAGAGTTTTCGGTTTTGAAAAACTGTCTGAAAACCGGGTGAAAACTTTTAAAACAGGCCTCTATGGAAAACCCGCGCAGCAGTCCCCTCTGCAGTCCGATAAACGTATAACATGTTCATTCTTCCGTCCAGTTTTTGGACAGAATATGAACATATCTATGTGAAGGGGGAGGGCTTTATACCGCTAATCGCGGAGAAAAGCCGTCCCCTGGCGGCCGTGTGCACGGCCCGAATACAGTACAAATACCGGTCGGATAAACCGAACAGTCTTTGTCCTGTGCCGTGGGGATGAGGCCTTAGTATAAATGTCGACCACCAGGATATTTAAAGTCAACAGGTGGCTGGTAAGTAGTTAAGCAATTTTCCTTGGGGGATTCAGGCATCGATGTCCCTTGGTGTTCAAGGGGTTGAAAAATAGAAACTATTTCCAAATAAGCAGCAACATAGAGACCGAATTGCAATATACTATAATGTGTTAAGTCAGCGCGTAGACCGATCCGGTTCTTTCCAGTTGTTCCTTTCCCTGATCTGGCCGGCTTCCCTCAGCACATCGCCGCTTGCATGTACTTGCAGAACTCCCACATTCCAGATGATTATAGAACTTCATTTCCCAACTTTCCTGTGATAGAACACCTTGATAAAGCTAAACAATACGGCCATGCCAAGATATTTCATCAAACAGCTTCAGCGACGTGGAACCGGGCCAAGTTCTGGGCCTCCGTGATAGAACTTGTTAAAGAGATGTATTTACAGAGGTGCACAAAAATAGATCACATGCCAAATAAGCTGGACATAATGAAGTATAAAGCATGAGCCATATTAATGGGAAGTGCTGAACTTCAGACTCGGGTAAAATTCGATCCAGAACCAGGTGCTTCAATTTGGGTTAGCCTGAATCGAATTTTGTTATTAAAAAAAGTATCATCCCAAACCATAACCCTAAGTTGGGGTTAGGCAATGTTTGACTGGGATGTCTGGCCCCACCAGTGGAGTTGATTCTTGGGTTCCACCAGTGAACTTGATTCTTGGGGCCCACCAGTTGAGTTGATTCTTGGGGCCCACCAGTGGAGTTTATTCTTGGGGGCCACCAGTGGAATTGGTTCTTGGGGGACACCAGTGAAGTTGATTCTTGAGACCCACCAGTGGAGATGATTCTTGGGGACCACCAGTGGAGATGATTCTTGGGGTGCACCAGTGGAGATGATTATTGGGGTCCACCAGTGGAGTTGATTCTTGGGGGCCACCAGTGGAATTGGTTCTTGGGGGACACCAGTGAAGGTGATTCTTGAGGCCCACCAGTGGAGATGATTCTTGGGGACCACCAGTGGAGATGATTCTTGGGGTGCACCAGTGGAGATGATTATTGGGGTCCACCAGTGGAGTTGATTCTTGGGGCCCACCAGTGGAATTGGTTCTTGGGGGACACCAGTGTACTTGATTCTTGGGGCCCACCAGTGGAGATGATTCTTGGGGTCCACCAGTGGGGCCCACCAGTGGAGTTGACTCTTGAGGTCTGAATTGAATTTTGACAAAAAATTACAAACAAAATTTACCCTTATCTTAAACTTAACTTTATCTTAACTTTAAACTGGGTTTTAGATCAGGGTTACCTTTTTTTTCCTGGCTTTAAGGGTTAATTGCCCCTGGTCCCTCCTCACTCCCACTTTTGGTCCAAGGTCACCTCCTAACTCTAGCTTTCTTTTTATGTTGAAAGCCACATTACTGTGCCAGCAATTTGCCCACTTACTATGTCACTCCAGTTTCTTCTACAGTCCAAATTAATTTGCCTGGGGCCGGGGACCTGAACCTGATCTGGAAGCGTATGCAAAGTTCTGAAGACCGTAGTAGATATTAAAAGTAAATGCATGATCTCTTTTAACGTCTGTCAGCATATAGATGCAGCAAAGTTGGGTAAGTTATTTGGCACAACTCATAGCCATATCTCATTGTCTGATCTGTGATTTTCCATAAGACTGCAGATAAAACTACTGTATTATCACAACTGCAATCTATCACAGTACAGAAAAGAAACTGTACGATGAGCAATATCAAAAAGCGACAAATTTAGAACCTTTTTGTCATCTAGTGGATAAACAGACTGCCACACTGACAATAGAATAGAAAAGAGCCTATAATATAATATAGAGCAGAGTGCGGCCCAGATCTTGGCTGAAGAAGGTCTAATATCAGTATCTGTAACAACACTGGTGGGCACAAGATGCCAGAACTGGACTTCACCTTTAGGGTATGTCTCCACGGCATGGTGTTATCGCCAGGTTTTGACATGGATATCGGATTTGAAAACCTTCAAAATCCCACTATAAAACCATCCCCATAGACATCAGTAGAAAATCTGATATGTGGTCTACAGGACTCTGATTCTCTGAGGGTTGGATGTCAACTAGGGTGTAACTTATCCTTTTGGTCCCAACCCTTGTGCCCTAAACTATTTAAAAATAACTGAAGGTTGTTCAATATTTAGGCAACATCGTATGGACATTGCATGATTGTGTTATTTGGGCATTATATGGTAAAACCTAAAAGGGGTGGGAGACATAAATAAGATGTTCCATACAGATCAGCAGTTAAGCTAAGATGAACCCTTTGACCATGAATGACATGTGGGCTACTGGCTTCAGTTGATTGTTTTACCCTTGCCTTACAAATGAGGTCTTGGGTGGACATCCCCTTTAACATAACACAACTAAAAACTATGGGCCTTATGTATGAAAGCTGTCTAGCAGTAAGACTGTCTTTGTTGCCCATAGCAACAAATCAGAGCCCATAGCAACCAATCAGAGCCCATAGTAACCAATCAGAGCTCATAGCAACCAATCAGAGCTCATAGCAACCAATCACAGCCCATAGCAACCAATCAGATCTCACAGCAACCAATCAGAGCTCATAGCAACCAATCACAGCCCATAGCAACCAATCAGTTCTCACAGCAACCAATTAGAGCTCAGCTTTTATTTTCCCAGAGCATTATATGAAATGAAAGCTGAGCTCTGATTGGTGGCTATGGGCTTTGATTGGTTGCTATGGGCTCTGATTGGTTGCTATGAGCTCTGATTGGTCGCTATGGGCTCTGTTCGTTTGCTTTGCGCTCCGATTGGTGGCTATGGGCTTTGATTGGTTGCTATGAGCTCTGGTTGGTTGCTATGAGCAACAAAGACAGTCTTAGTGAAGACAGTTTTCATACATAAGGCCCTATAAGTTTCCAAGCCTTATAAATATTTTTCCTTATTACAAGTTCCCATCTGCTGCAGCAAAAAATGTGTTTCCCACTAACGATTCTTAATGGGCCAGATGTATGAAACGGACTGCACAAGTTTTCTGTCATGGTGTCTGACAGAAAACATGTTGTTGGCAATGTCCGATATGTATAAAAGATTTGTGCCAAAAACAGAGGAACAGTCCAACATCCTCAATACTTTTCTTTGCCAATTCTTGGGAAATAGGAATTAGATTAGACGCATTTATGAAGGCTGCTCAACAGAGAGGGCCTTATATATGAAAAGTGTCTAGCAGTAAGACTGTCGTCTATGTTGCCCATAGCAACCAACCAGAGCCCATAGCAACCAATCAGAGCTCAAAGCAACCAATCAGAGCTCATAAAAACCAATCAGAGCCCATAGCAACCAAAACAGAGCCTATATCAACCAATCAGAGCTCATAGCAACCAATCAGAGCTCATAGCAACCAATCAGAGCTCATAGCGACCAATCAGAGCCCATAGCAACCAAGCATAGCCCATATCAACCAATCAGAGCTCATAGCAACCAGTAGGAGCCCATAGTAACCAATCAGAGCCCGTAGTAACCAATCAGAACCCATAGCAAACCAATCAGAGCTCATAGCAACCAATCATAGCACATAGTAACCAATCAGAGCTCAGCTTTCATTTCATATAGTGCCCTGGGAAAGTAAAAGTTGAGCTCGGATTGGTTGCTATTTGTTATGATTGGTTGCTATGAGCTCTGATTGGTTGCTATGGGCACTTATTGGTTACTATGAGCTTTGATTGGTTGCTATGGGCTCTGATTGGTTACTATGAGCTCTGATTGGTTACTATGGCCTCTGAATTGGTTGCCTATGGGCTCTGATTGTGGTTGCTTTGAGCTGATTGGTTGCTATGGGCTCTGATTGGTTCCTATGAGCTCTGATTGGTTGCTATGGGCTCTCATTGGTTGCTATTAGCTCTGATTGGTTGCTATTAGCTCTGATTGGTTGTTATGGGCTCTGATTAGTTGCTATGGGCTTTATACTGTAGACAGTTTTCATACCTAAGGCCCACTAATTGGCAAGGCTGAGACAAAATTTGTCTCACTGTTTTGGTGCATAAATGTGTCTCACAATGGGACGCATTTATAAAGTGCTATGAGACTCTCTCTTACATGTTGATGAATACTACACTTACCTAAGGGTATGTTCACACGACATATTTGCGTAGCGCACTTCGGTGCATAATTATGCTGCTATAAACCCAAAGTGTGTCCCGCAAATACAGTAAAACCATAGCACTCATTGAGTGCTAAACCGGACATATTTCCGGGCATACAGTACACGTCCGTAAAAAGAATGGACATGTCACTTCTTATGGGCGCTTATGTGCCAGGGAAAATGAAAGTGAATAGGAGGCTGGGCAATAGCTCTGATGAACGTACACATTAGCCAGCGCATACTTTTAATAGCAGGTGTGTTGTGGCGCACCCAGGTGTGCTCCAAAACCCCGAGTGAACTCACCTTATGGATATGTTCGCACAATGTATTTGCAGGGCATACTTCAGCATGTAATTGAGCTGCATTGCGTCCAAAGTACGCAAATACGGTAAAATCATAGCACTTATTGAGTGCTATGTTAAACCTGTGTATTCCCCGGCACACAGTATGCACCCGGGGAATACTGAACTGAATAGGAGGCCGATCCGTAGCACTGTTGAAAGTACACGCTGGCCAGCACGTACTTTCAACAGCAGGCATATTGTATCGCACACAGGTACGCAGCGCAATACGCCGTGTGAACTCATCCTAACAAGACGTACCACTGTCTAGTCTGAGACAGTTTTAATACATCTGGCCTAATGTTTCTTATCTAATTTATAATATTGGACATTCAGCCCATCGTGTGGATTATACAGAATCATCTGTAAAGATGTAGTCACAAGAAGCTGAAGTTAAAGGCAATATTTACATTTTTGGAAGTTTTGCCCATAAATGTGTCCGACTTAGATAATCAAGATAATAGAAAAATGATGTTGAGAAAAGAAGAAGGAAAATATGGGAGTGTTAAAATTTTATTAGAAAAATGTAAAAAAAATTGTGCCTGCCTCAATCTGAGAGCACCAGGACTCTGGGCAACCTTAGAGGACGCAATCCATAAGAGGTTGGCTTCTATACATGAAGATCCTGTATGTAGTCCACTTGTGCGATATTGGATGTAGAACGCCACCCAGCTCAGGAAAGCTGGGGAGAACGCGACTGCCCATCAAGGTGAGTAAGGCCGGTCATACGCCTTAGACAGGTGAGTGGGCGCCCACAGCTCTCTTCACCAATACCTCCACTTACACTCAGCTTGGCCTGTTTCCTGAATGTGGGGAGGGGAGTAATCTCCTTGACGGTATACCCAGGGCCAGGACAACGGGTAGGTGAAGATAGGTGACCGTCTAGGGTGCCACCTCATACCAGGCAGGAAGAGGGTGCAAGGAGGTATAGAGCCGGGAGAATTTTCCATTAACTGCACGCTCTATGCCTTATTTGCCAAGAGCACCAAAAAGCGAAAGTAAAGGGGGGCCGGCGCACAGCGCTTTAGAAGCACATGCTGGCCAGCACATACTAAAACACTCGGGGCCACATGTATGAACGGGGCTGCGCCAGAAGTCTGGCGTCTTTTCAGCCCAACATCTAGTGCAGTCCCTTTCGCTATAGTTTAAAATCGCCCGTACGCCAATATCAGGCACATACAGAGCGCCCGCGGCACTTTGTAATGCGCCCGATCTCGAGGGTCGTGCGGGAGGCGGGGCACAGTAGAATCGTACAAAGCTATAGATTTATATCTAATTCCAGGCGCATTACTGGTGGAACAGGTAGCGCACTTTCAAAGTGGTTTACTTGAGCCAGAAGTGTCGTCTTAGCGCTAGAATGCGTCTGATTTATGACCCACTGTAAAGCAGGCACATTTTACACTAATATAATGCACAGAAAAATTGCCATCTTAATACCAAAAATCATACATGTCGCCCTCGGTGTATAGCGGAGTGCACAATACGTCCCACTATATGCAGGTTAAACGTGTGAACTCACCCTGATGCTGACAAGTGCAGGAGATGTTTTCTCTTCAGTAAACACAAGGTAAATGTGCTGTGAGGACTGAAAACAATTGCTTATCTGTAATCTTGCTATAAATGATTATTAGTTAATGGGGTGACCTCACTTCCTGCTATCTACTCTCTCAGCTAATCAGATAACAGAGTTTTTGGTCAAGGAACCAGGTAACCATAGAAACCTGTGTGCACTAAGAGCACATAAAATGTCTTTTATCTCATGACTAAAGTAAAATATATTGACCAATGTTTTTAGAAAAAGTCTTCATTTAATTTTCCCTTCATGTTGAAAGCTAATCATTGTAGTGAGAAAACCCCTTTAAATAATACATACACTATATAAAAAGCCCCATCTGCATGTTTTTCTCACTCTCTGACATGAAATCAGAATAAACCTTCCCCGTTTTAGGTCAATTAGGAACCAAAATTATTTATATTTGCCAAATGCCAAAATACTGAGAGAGAATTTTTTAAAGATATTTTTATTACTTTCTGCAAAGTCAAAAGTTTCCATACATTTCACTAGTATTTGGTAACATTGCCCTTAAACTGTACGACTTGGGTCAAATGTTTTGGATCCTTCCACAAGCTTCTCACAATAGTTGGTAGGAATTTTGGCCCATTCCTCCTGACAGAACTGGTGTAACTGAGCCATGTTTGGAGGTCTCCTTGCTCACACCTGCCTTTTCAGCTTTGCCCATAAATTTTCAATAGGATTGAGATCAGGGCTTTGTGATGGCCGCTCCAAAACACTGACTTGGTTCTCCTTAAGCCACTTTGTAACCAGTTTGGCAGTAGCTTCTGGTCATTGTCCATTTGGAAGACTCATTTCTGCCCAAGCTGTAACTTCCTGGCTGATGTCCTGAGATGTTGCTTCAGTATTGCCACATAATCTTCTATCCTCATGATGCTATCTATTTTGTGAAGTGCACCAGCCCCTCCTGCAGCAAAACAACCCCACAACATGATGCTGTCATTGCCGTGTTTCACAGTTGGGATAGTGTTTTTTAGGCTTCCAAACTTCACCCTTTTTCCTCCAAACGTAATGATGGACATTAAGGCCATAAATTACAGTGTTAGTTTCGTCAGACCACAGGACATGTGTCCAAAAACGTAGGACTTTGTTTCTGTGTGTATTTGCAAACATTAATCTGGCTTTTATATGTTTCTTTTGGAGTAATGGCTTCTTCCTGGCAGAGTGGTCTTTCAGCCCATGTTAATACAGTACTCGTTTCACTGTGAATAATGACACAATCTTCACAGCTTCCATCAGCATCTTCACAAGGTCTTTTGCTTTTGTTTTTGGGTTGATATGCATATATCGGACCAAAGCACGTTCATCTCTGGGACACAGAACCCGTCAACTTCCTGAGCGGTCTGATGGCTGGACATTCCCATCTTGTTTGTACTTGCATATAATTGTTTGTACAGATGAAGGAGGCACCTTCAGTTACCTGGAATTGCACCCAAGGATGATCCAGACTTGTGCAAGTCGACACTTCTCTTCCTGACATCTTGGCTGATTTCTTTAGACTTCCCCAAGATGTTACACACAGAAGCAGTGTGTTTCTGGTGTGCTTTAAAATACATCCACAGATGTGTCTCTAATTAACTCAGATGGGCTATCCCAAATTGTTTAAGGGTGCTTTCACACAATGCGGTTTCTTGTGTGCGTTCTTGATGCATTTTTGGATGCATTTTTTTGTGCTGAAATGTACCAAAAGCGCATTGGTGTGAACAATAAAGGAGAGTAATCCTAGTGTACGGGAAAGTTTTGACTTTGGGGAAGTAATTTAAAAATGCCTTAAAAAATTCTCTCTCTCATTATTCTGGCATTCGGCAAATCTAAATAATTTTGGTTCCTAATTGATCTAAAACGGGGAAGCTTTATTCTGATTTCAGAATAGTGAGAAAAACCTGCAGATGGGGCTTTTTATAGAGTGGATGGAAACTGCTGGTTTCAACTGTATATAATCTTTATGACATATATGAATGTGTAGGTAATGTGTATGTAACGTCTATGTAATGTGTATGTGTGGTGTATGTTGTGTATTTAAAGTATATGTATATGTATGTAATGTATTTGTATGTATTGTGTATTTTATGTGTATGCAATGTATTTGTATATGTATGTGTTTGTATGTTATATACGTATGTATGTGTTGTATATGTGTGTAAAATAGATGTATGTATAGATAGGGAGGCATCTGTGCATGATTTGGTAAGAAAGGGTTAATACATTTTTCTTCTGCTCCCACAACAAGGAACACTACCTGCTGTTTACACATTTATAACCTAGGTCCTTGTTATTACACGTTCATGAAGAGGTATTAGCTACTGTAGGTGGTTATGATGATTTTCTTTCCTGTTTTGCATTTCTTTGGAATTATAACTGTATGAACGATTGGAGAGGTTAAAGAATCTGCTGTTCACCGGGAATCCGGTGATAAATGCCAACAAATTCAGTGAAAGTCCCTAAAATATCGAGATATATACTATGAAATTGTGTTAATTTTACTGATTTACTGATGACACTTTCCCTGTGTTTAGAGGGGTTTTCCGCATGCAGAAAATAATTTTAATTTTATAATAAAACTTAGAACTGGACAATTTTTCATTGTTCCTTCCTCACTCTTTTCAAGTTCTCTGCTTGCTGTCATTCATTGTCTACTTTCACAGCATAAAAATCTGTCTTGATCCCGTGATGGATGACCACTTGCCGGGCTCACTAGAGTACACGCAGCAGAGCTGAGTCTTGTAACGAAAACCAAGCAATGTGTGTTTCCATTTTTACAATAAGTAAAGACCGAAAAATTGAGAAGTTCTACATATAAAATAATATCATTTTTTTTGGTTGAAGCTGGGAAAAACCTGATTAAAAAAGGGGGGGGCCCCGTTCACCGGCTTATTCTTTTCCGGATTTGGGGTTTACTTCGGCCAA
>JAODAL010015800.1:0-82644 GCA_025379985.1 Phyllomedusa bahiana
TAATCGCTAAACCCAAAAAGATAGCATTTGGAATAAAAACCCAAAAAAAAGCCTTAGGGGCAAAAAGGTTGTCGGAGAGGAGACGAGCCAGCTTTATATTAAAGAAGTTAAAAATTGTTTCTCGGAATACGACTTTTTGGGGGGGATTTGGTAAACGTTATTTATAAGTTGGCGGGGCGAGGCAGACAAGAATTTTGGTAAGGGAAGTACAGCCACTTGGGGGATATTATTTTATCTGTCAAAAAAAGTTGATTTTTGAAGGGGCAGGTGGGGGTGAGAAAAAAAGGAAAAGTCTTTTTCGGGGGTATGGAGTAGTGTTGAGGATTACGTTGATACTCATCGGGTGATAGCGATTCGGCAATTATCAAGACAAATTTCCCAAATAGTCGTAATAGTTTGCCCGATGCCCATTAGTCTATGGGGGGAAAAACACCTTCATTTTTCCCCCCAAAACAGGGGGGAGAAGCGGGAAATTTTAACATCCAAACAGTCAAAGGGATTGTGCTACTCTCTGGAAAACCCACTTAGGTTAAAAAAGCCACAAAAAAGAAGCACCCCCCTTTACTATCCTGTTTGTACCCAGCTGACCTTAAAAACTGTCCCCCAAAAAATTAAAAAAAGTGAAAAAAGGCGTATGATTTAAACCCATCTTTTTATTTGAACTGGACATCGATTTACTGCCCTGGGCCACAGCATACCCCCCAAAACCTGCATGACCCCAGATTTAAAAAGTCCCAGAAAAAAGGAGTCTTTAAACCACCATTTTAGTTTCACGGACTTTGACTATATTTTCCTGTACCAGAATGACCATTAAAACCTTTTGCCAAGTTTAAAAAAAGTGCCAAAAAAAAGGGTTTTCAACCCCCCATTTTTGTTGAACTGGACATTGATATACCTGTCCGGGGAAGCCAGGGGGTAATCCCGGGGGGTAGCGGGGAGCAGTTGCTACGGGGCCCCTGCGCTTGGGGGGGCCCGGGGCAGCTTACCGTTGCTCCCGGTAATTTCCCCTTGGGCCCCCCGGCAGTGAATTAACAGTTCACTGCGGGGGGGGGGGAGCTGCGGGGCCGGGCTTTTCCCTTGAAACACCCGGGCCCCCGGCCCGAGGTTTAGAGGCAGCGCTGGTAGAGCTAGCATTCGGAGCGCCAATCGTCCGCTTTGTACTTCCCCCGCCCCGCTCTGTGGTAGTGGGCGCCCCCCGGTGACATCCCGCGCGCCCCCGCTGAGCGAGAGGCTGCAGGGAAGCAACGACAGGAGCGGCGGCGAAACGGGGGAGCGGGGACCAAAGGGGAGTAAATAAAAAGATCCTATTTCTGGGGGTCTGCAGGTTTTTTGGGGGTCATGCTGTGGCCAGGGGGTAAATGAGAAGCAGGGCCCCAAAGCAAAAGTGGTCATGGGGTTTTTTTGAATTTTTGGGGGCATTTTCTGTGCATGCAGTTTTATACGGTCCTATTGTAAAAAATGTTGTTTATAACAGACATTTGTTCTTCACAATGGTAAAAAGTGGTCAGGGTGATGGTGCTGCAGAAACAGGGAAAAGGGAGGAAAAATGTTAATGGACACATTGTAAAAGTTGTTTTTGCAAGTCTTTAACATGCTATCAATCCTGTATTGAACAACCCCTTTATACAATTAAAAAAGAGAAACAAAAACATGGTGGGATTCCAAACCCATTTTAAAAAAGTGTTTTCTAGAATTAAATACTAAAAAACTTGCATGTACAAAATAGTGTTAAAAAATTCCTCTGAATTGTACAAGGGAGGTAAGGAAAACTTGCCCCAGATATAGGTTATTCAGAGGTGGGTTTGGGGCCCGGGAAAAGGAAAAAATACAGAGACCATTTCCCCCACCCGTTGAGAAAATGAGAAAAAGAATGCCAAGAAAAGGGCACCTGGGTGTAAAGGAGCGTTACCACCAGTTTTCCAAGTAAAGCTCAATGGGTCCCATCTTCGGAGGGGCAAGCGTCCCAGGGATTATATGTATGAGGAAGGGTGGAGTTCTCACCTTCCTTCCCCCTCTGTTCAGCACGAAGTTTTCGTTTTGCTGCGTTTCAGGGCTTTTAATCGGTTTAAAAGATGACAGACGCAGCCTGGGCTCTCACGCACCCCTGTACTCCGGCCCCCGGGTCTGTGTGGCCAAAGGGGGTATAGTCAATGGTTCAACTAAAAAAGGTGGTTGAAAGACTTCCTTTTTTCCCGACTTTTTAAAACTGGGGGTTATGCAGGTTTGGGGTCATGCTGGGCCCAGGACAGGTAAGTCAATGTCCCCGTGAAAAATAAAATGGTGGTTGAAAAAAACTCCTTTTTTTGGCACTTTTTAATTTTTGGGGGTCATGCAGGTTTTGGGGTCATGCTGTGGCCCGGCAGGGTTTGTCAATGTCCCGTGAAACTAAAATGGTGGTTTTAAAGATCCTTTTTCCGGGGACTTTTTAAATGTGGGGGATGCGGTTGGGGCTCATGCTGTGCCCAGGACAGGTATAGTCAATGTCCGTGAAACTAAAATGGGGGTTAAAAGCCCTTTTTCCGGCACTTTTTAAAAATGTGGGGGTCTTGCAGGTTTGGGGCTTGCTGTGGCCCAGGAAGGATAGTAAATGTCCGTAAAACAAAAATGGGGGGTTGAAGACCCCTTTTTCCCGGCATTTTTTAAATGTGGGGGTCATGCAGGTTTGGGGTCATGCTGCTTTCCCAGGACAGGGATATTCAATGCCCAGTTCAAGTAAAGATTTTTCATTTTTACTGCCTTCTGGCACTTTTTAATTTGTGGGTAGCATTTTTTAAGGGGGTATGCTGGGGTAAAGCAGGGATGGGTGTTGTGTGTTTTTTTTCTGTGGTTTTTTTAAAACCCTAAGTGTGTTCCCAAAAGATGTGACTTTCCATTTGATGTTGTGGTTTTAAATTTCCCAGCTTCTCCAGCCTGTTTGGTTTAAGAATGAAAGGGGTTGTTGCTTCCTAGGCTTTAAAAGGTCATCGCTCTAATCGCTGCTATATCGAAAAAAAAAAAATCGTGGTGGCGATATCGCTATCGCCCGATGTCGATAGCCAACGTAATCGTCAAACTCACCCTTTAACATAAAGAAAATTGAAGGTGAGAGAATAGGTGAACGGTCCGGTGTAGAAATGGATCACTGGACCCCCGCAAATGTGGGGGTAAGCCAGCCGGGGCGGGAGAAGTAGGTCCGGTTTTCACCTAGCCCGCCCAAGCGGGGTGGACTTCTGCAGCGGGAGTTACCGTTTGTACCCCCGACGCGATTGCTTGGATGGGCCGAGGTATAGTGTGGTAAGAATCGTAAAGGGTAACTCATAGTCGGGACAGGAAAGGAAGGTCAGGAAAGCGGAATGTTCGTGGTGGGGGCAGGCGGGAAGGTAGGGGGAGGCGGCAGAGGTTTCGTGGTCAGGAGCGGAGGGAAACGGTGGGTACAGGAAATGAACAAAATACAGGAAACGCTTTCTTTAGGGAAAAGGGAAAAGATGCAGGGGTGGGGGGAAGCGCCCCGGTAAAATGAGGCGCACCCGGCAAATTAGCCCAATTACCGGCGGGTGCCCCTTTTAAAATTTTACAGAGCCGGCGCGCGTGCACCTAAAGTGGGGGTCTTTTGGTGCGGCAGCAGGAGACTGCAGAGAGACTAGGGGCGCGGCGGGGTGAGTACGGTGCGCAGGGGAAAAGAGCGCCCCTCACCACACCGGGCAGCGGCGGCCCCCAGAGGGGGGGGGGAAAAAAATCAGAAACCCACCTTTGGGGCGGGGGAAAAACCCCCCCCCCCCCATTTGCCCTTCCTTTTGGCTGGGGGAAATTTCTGCCCAAAATGGCCGGGTTTTTCCTGGCCCAATTTTCCGGCCCAAAAACCCCCAGCGAAAGGAAATGGCCCCCCGTGGTATATCCCAAAAAAAAGAAAATGGGGGGGGCTCCCCGGAAGATGGGGCAACCCTCGGAAAAAAAAAAAGGGGTTGGACACATTTCCAAGGGATTAAGGGTTGGGTCGCTGGGGGTAGGAGGGGATTTAACAAGGGGGAGGACTGAGTTTTTTAAGGCCCTAAAAATGGGGCCCCTTTTTGAAAAGGGGGGCCTTGAGCGGAATTGGAAAAAAACCCCGGGGGAAAAAAAGGGGGGGTTTTTTTGGTTTGGCCTTTTAGGCCACCCCGGAGGGCCCCCTTGTTCCCCAAAGGAGAAGGGCCCAAAGTATCGCCCCGGGCCCCCCGGGGGGGGAAAAAACGGGGGTGGGTTGGGAAAAAGTAGGGGGAAGGGTTTAAAGGGGGTTTTAAAAAATTGCCGGAAAAAAAAAGGGCCCAGATCCTGTCGTCTGAAAAAAGGCCCCCCAAAAACCCCCAAAAGGGAGTTTTTTCTTTGTTTTTTGCGGGGGTCCCCAAAAATCCCAGGAAACGGGAGGGAGTCGAATAAAGAAGGCCCCCCGTGGAAAATTTAGGGGGAAGGGGTTTAAAAATTTAAAAAAAAATTTTTCCAAAATTTAAAAAAATTTTCAAAAATAAACCCCTTTAAAAAAAAAAAAACCCCCCCAATATTTTTCCCCCCTTTTAAAAAAAACCCAAAAAAAAAAAAAAAAACCCAACTTTACCAAAAAATAATTAAAATTTTTACCCCCCCCAAACAAAAACCCCAAAAAAAAAAACAACCCCCCAAAAAACCCCAAAAACCCCCCCCCCCCAAAAAACCCCCCCAAAAAAAACCCCCAAAAAAAAAAAACCCACCCCCCCCCAAAAAAAACCCCCCCCCAAAAAACAAAAAAAAAAAAAATTTAAAAATTTTTTAAAAAAAATGTTTAAAAAAAAAAAAAAAAAAACCCCTTTTTTAAAAATTTTCCCCCCCCCCTTTTTTTTTAAAAAAATTCCGGTTTCCCCGGGGAAAGATTTTTTGGAGATGAGCAAATCCCTAGGTAACTTCCCCTAAAAGGCCCTGAAAAGGGGGAAGGGGTGAATTTTCCCTTTGGGGGTTTCTGAGAGAAGGGGCCTCCCCGGGGCCAGGAGGATCCCCTCCGAAAAAGGTTTTTCCCTCAGGGGAAGGCCGGCCGGGGCGGGCTTAAGGAAGTGTTTTTCGACCCCCCTCCCTGGGGGGTTTTTTTTGGTGTTTTCCCGGAAGTAAAATGGGAAATAAATGGTCGATAAATTGAGAAAAGGAGGCTTTTGGTTAGACCCCCCGGCCTGGGCCCATGCAAAACGGCCAACAGCTTGGCGGTCCTTGAACGTCGGCCCGAGATGACAAAAACGAGGAAGGGAGGCGGGTTGGGGAAGAGACTTTCTCTTTTTGGAAAAGGGGGGGGTGCCTACAACACCAGGGGACAGGGGAAAGGATTTCCCCAAAACCCGCGAAAATACCCAAAAAGTCGTTAGGGGACCCGACAAAAGTATGAGGGATCCCCCGAATAATCATTTACGTTCTTGGGAAAATGCGGGGGATTGCACAGACCAAAGGGATAACGGGGGGTATCAAAGTGGCATTGGGTATTAAAAAACGTCTTCCACTCATCCCCCCCCTGTATGCGGATGAGGGGTAGGCCCCTCGAAAGGGCAAAAATTTTGGAGAAAACTTTGCTCAGAAGCGGTCAAAAAAGTTTTGTGATCAAAGGCAAGGGGTAGGGTTCTTCACAGTGATTTTTTTAAGTCCCGTAAAAGATACAAGGGCCCCAGGGAGCCTCTTTCTTTGCCAAAGAAAAAACCCGCCCGCCCGGGGAAAAGGTTGCATATGAAAAATTTTTGAAGGTTTTCCCAAAAGTAGGTCGCATGGCCCGGGTTTCCCGGCACGACAGGGGTAGCCCCGCCCCTGGGGGGACTGGTTGCGGCAGTAAGTCAAACGGGCATCGAGGGGCGATGAGGCGGAAGGGTCTTGGGTGTTTCGGAGAAAACGTCCCCAAATCCCCGGGATTCCCGGGACGGATGGAGAGGGGAGGACGGTTTGGGAAGAAGTGGAGTTACCCGGCGGGTGCACCAGGCAAAAGGGTTTGGCAGACAGGACCCCCGCGCACGACCTCGGTCTTCCCAAATTTGGGTAGGGGGTGACGCTGCAGCACGGAAGCCCCAACGGATCCTGGGAAAATGAGATAGACGTAGAGGGAGATCTTTTACCTTGTTCAAGACGCCCTGTGGGGGTCACCGGCTTGGTGTGTACCCAAAGGCGTCTACAGGGGCTCCCCCGTGACCGAGGATCCAAAGGCTTCTCCATTCTAACCCGGAATTGATCCGGGGGCACAAGGGCGCTGGATAAAATTCCCGGGGGAACCGGAGTCCAGGAAAGCAGGAGCTGGAAAAGTCCCGAGTCAGTCTGCTCTACCGGCATAAGGGGGAGAGGGGTTCTCACCCAGGGGGGCCTCCCCCCATGGTAAGTGGGGCATTTCCCGGGCGTGGGGGCGAAGGGATGCTCCTCCGAAAAAGATCCGGATGGCGCAGTACAGGGGACAGTTTTCTGCACGCGACGAGATAAAAATCCTGTTAGAAATGTGGTGATACCTGCATGGGCTCTTCCCCCGACGGAAAGGAAGCGTCAGTGGAGGCCCCGGAAAACTGGAGCCCGTGTGGCAGACAGCGGGGGGGGCAGGGCCGTTTGGCGGCTTTCTTGCCTCTCAGCGAAGGCAGTCTAGCGGGTGGCCAGGTGGTTTAAATTGTTAAGGAGGACGGCAAATCTCTTGCTGAAGGGCGTCCTTAACCTGCTGGAAAGGCCTTTTTAAAGGTGGCGACAGGGCGGCGTCATTCCGGGCAGCTTGATGCCAGGGTACGAAACTGTACCGCATAATTCCCAGGGGGGATTCGCCCTGGCGCGGTTAAAAGTGCCGTCTCCCCAGAAGAGCCCACACTGGCTCCTCGAAGAAATGCGGAAAATTTAGAGGAAGGATTAGGTCCGCAGTCACGGATCGTGCTTCTCAGGGGGTGTAGCCCAAGCCCGGGCCTTCCGGACAACGGTGTAAAATGCCACCTTGGAACATTCAGACAGGAATTGGTCCCCCATTTACCGTGTGCTGGTTCAGGTGAGGAATCCCCGCAGGCTTTGGGGTCGGCGTAAAATATGGGGGCGCGACAAACGGAGCCCCGGAGGGGGGCGACCGGAGGAGGTGGAGGTGCTGTGGGCGGTGCGGGTGTGATCATGGTGGTTTTGTCCCGCTTGGGGGCCTGCTGGGTCAGTTGCTGAGACTGTTGGGCAACCAAGCGAGAGAGGTCTGCCACACTGGGCAACGGTACCGTGGCGGGATCCATGGCCGGATCTTACTATAACGGTCCCGGTCGTAGAAGTGGATCTACTGGGCCACCGCAAGCGATAGTGTAAGCCTCGCCAGGGAGCAGAGTCTAAGTAGGTCCCGGTTTTCACCAGAGCCCGAAGCAAAGCGGGATGGACTTGCTGCGGCGGGAGTCTACCAGGTCGCTTGCGATGGCAGCCGAGGTATAGCGTGGTACAGAATCGTAAGGAAAGCTCGTAGTCGGGGACAGGCAGAAGGTCAGGAAAGGCGGCAATGGTTCGTGGTTGTGGAGAGGCAGGAAGGTCAGGGCAGGCGGCAGAGGTTCGTGGTCAGGAGACGGAGGCAAACGGTACGGTACACGGAAGATCAGAACAAGACTACAGGAAACTCTTTCTCGATAGGCAAAGGCACTAAAGGTCTGGCAGGGAGTGGGTGGAAGCACCCAGGTAATATAGAGGCAGCGCCCGGCAATTAGCCTCAGACTTCAGAGAGACTGGAGCGCGGCTGGGTGAGTACCGACGCGCAGGGGAATGAGTGCGCCCGTCACCCGACACCCGGGCAGCAGCGGCACTCGCACAGGTAGTGGGGGCGAGGGCAGAACTGCGACGGCGCCCGCAGCCCGAGTTGCGGGCTGCGGCGCTGTTCGCAACATCAGGGGTAGGTATGTCGCATAGGAAGTCTTACACAGTGAATAGTATATTACATAAAGCATCAGAGACAAATATAAGTACCGCCATATAAATAACAAATCGAACAAAAGAGATAGAAAAAGTAACTTTTGCATCAAATTATCCCTTAGGAGAAGGGAAACACCAGGGACAGTTCTGCCTAAAACTTAGGGGGAAAAGGCATTAATACAGCAAAATATCCCTAAAGGCGAGAGCTCCTATAAGCATTTTAAATTGAGAGAGAGGAGCAGCAGGCAGAGCGAAAGAACCTCAGAAAATATCTATCAATTTAAAGTGCCAAGTTTGAGCGAAGGCGAGATGTCTTTATAGACCAGAGGGGAGTAACCATCTCCGGACATGCTGCTTTTTTTCATACCAGGCTGGAATCAGTGGAAGGTAGAAGGTCCCAATGTCTTAGAGTGGAGAATGCTTCATTCGGTGTAGTGCAGGTGACCTGTTTACCATCTCCAGTGATGAGAAGTTCCACCGGAAAAGCCCCATCTGTATGGGATGCCTTTATCCCTGAGAATTTTTGTGTAGGGCTGAAATTCTCGTCTACGTATCATAGTAGCCGCTGAGAGGTCAGGGAACAGTGATATAGATTGGCACTTGTCTGGGAGGGAATCCATTTTGCGTAAATCCCTGAGAAAGTCTTCCTTGACGTGGTAAAAATGTATGCGGGCAATTGTGTCCCTCGGGACTTGTTGAGGAAGACTACGCGGTTTGGGGATCCGGTGAATCCTGTCGACAATTAGGTCTTGAGTGCCTCATTTAGGAAGAGTTAGTGCCATAAGATCTGTTATATATCCGTTAAGCTGATCTGGGAGTACAGACTCTGGAATAACCCTAATACAGACATTGTTGCATCTGGATCTGTCTTCAAGGTCCAGCACCTTATTGAGAGATGTTGGACTTCCTCCTCTGAGGCATTATTTGCGTCGATAAGAGAGTTATGGGATTCAGCAAACTCCGACATCTTTGTGTAGATGTGTTCAGCTCTGGAAGCCAGAGATTAGAAGTCTTGCTTGAGTTCTGAAATCATTCCTTTAAAGTCAGCTTGGAGACTAGATCGGAATGATGAAAAGAGACGTTGCAAAGTATTTGTTGTTAGAGGTTGGGAGTCCTGATCTTCTGAATGGTCAAGGTCTACTGATTCAGCTCGTGAGGAGAAGAAGGAGGGGCTGATGGAATTGTATTCCCTTTTTGATATTCTTTCATTTTGTGGCATGGAAGAAAAGAAATCTGGAAAATTAGCAGGATGAGCTTTAGGGTTCTTTTTGGAGGTGCCACCCATGCTCACTTAAAGGAATTAAGGTATAATAGAACAGAAGAATTGGAAGAGATTTTTTTTCCTGAGTTCCAATTAATGAAAAGGATCAATGGAGAATGTCTCCCTTGCTACTGCTGTAGGTGATAGCACAGAGAGATAAGCAATGTCCGCATGGGTAGAGAGGTGTAAGAGGGTTAACAACACCATGAGGCTTGAAAGACTTGAAGCGGAACAGATTCTAGAATACACAGAATTTGTGATGCCAGCAACAGGGGTATAATACTGTAGCGCAGAGGATAGTGATTGCAGCAGGGCTTATAACAGCTTCTGGGTTGGCCACCGGTAATATGGAGTTGTATTGTGTGTAAAAGGGGTGTATAGCAGCTACAACTGGTATTCCTCAGAGATTTTAGGGCTAAGAAACAGTGATGGGTATATGTTACCTTGCCAGATCCAAATCATTGCCTCTGAATAGTACAGACTGTCAGCCCTCTCTAAATGGCTTATTAGTCTGGTCCAATACCACCCTACTGTTAGGTTTATAACAAAAGGCTCTCAGCAGTAAGCTGAAGTGCTAATAGCTAGCATAGGGCTCCCCTTGATAGCCTAATGTAGTAAGGCTTGTGCACTGGTTCTCCTGCAAGGGGCGCCAGGCGGCGGTACCTGGGGTCTAGAATAGGCTGCAGAGTTGCCGCATAGGAGCGGGAGTGCCGCACGGGTCCGGTGAAGATCACTTGTCGTATTCTGCTACCGGCAGTGGAACGGATCAGTCGGAGTCTGCAAACAGGAGCCGCGGGACCTCTGCGGCCGCTTCACCTCCGGTAAAGTGCAGGGCGGAGGGTTCGAGCGGAGTGTTCGGGCAGCTCGGATGTGCGGGGTAAGCGGAGGTCCGGCGGTTTTTGTCTGATGGCTCCGAGGCTGCAGGGGCTCCAGAGGGTGTTGGCAGAGGTTCCGCTGTCTTTAATCCCATCAGGGGAAGGAGGATGGCTTCAGAGATTTTGCTGTAGTGGTGGCCGTGCTCCAAGCGTGCAGGGACAAGATGGCGCTGCCTGCCGCTGCTTCCCCGAGGGTTGAAGTTTTCAGCCCAGAACTCGGGCTATATGACTGCTAGTGAGGCGGTTCTGGTACCGGATCATAGCTCCTGGTCTAAGGAATGCCAGCAGATGGGTCTAAGGGGTCTCTGCTCCAATTACAAGGCTTAGTTGGGCCGCAAAACGGAGCTCAAGGCAGGAGATCTCACACCGTGTTTCTGATCACATCCCCTGCTCAGGCCACGCCCTTCTTCCGCCACTTTTTAATCTGTGGGTCATGCAGGTTTGAGGGTCATGCTGGGGTCCAGGACAGGGATAGTCAATGTCCAGTTCAACTAAAATGGTGGTTCAAAGACTAATTTTTCCGGCACTTTTTAATCTGTGGGTCATGTAGATTTAAGGGTCATGCTGCGGTCCAGGACAGGGATAGTCGATGTCCAGTGAAACTAAAATGGTGGTTCAAAGACTACTTTCTTCACGCACGTTTTAATCTGTGGGTCATGCTGTGATACAGGACAGGGATAGTCAATGTCCAGTTCAACTAAAATGATGGTTCAAATAATACTGCCTTCTGGCACTTTTTAATTTTTTGGTCATGCAGGTTCAAGGGTCAGGCTGCGGTACATGACAGGGATAGTGAATAGTCTGTGACTTTTTTTCTGTGACTCCTAATTGTTTTGCCTAAGATGTAGTGCATATCCAGTTTCCTATTGTGGATGTTAATTCAGAATGAAGCTGTTGCTCGTCTCCCATAGACTTTAATGGTCATCGGCGATCATCTATTATCGGCATGATAATTGCCGATATCGACTATCGATCCGATAACGATAGTTGACACAATCGCTCATCACTAGTCATAAGTTCAGAACTATCTTACTTTGTTTGCAGAGTGCTTGTTTGTCCAATATAACTGCCTGAGTGCATATCGTGGTAGCAGTTTTCCAGCAGCAACAAGTCTGCCACGTTTCAGGGTCCACGCATAGTCTGAGAGCCATAACTTTTTTATTTTTATGTGTACAGAGCTGTGTAGCAGCTTGTTTTTTGTCGGATGAATTGATGGTTTTATTGGTATCATTTTTGGGGGGACAAGGCTTTTGATCACTTTTAAATCCATTTTTTGGAAGGCAGGGTGAAGAAAATCCTGGTAGTGTTTTTTATTTTTAACAGCGCTCACCGTGCAGTATCTGTGACAAGTTAGTTTTATTCTGTGGGTCGATATGATTACAGTGATACCCGATTTATATAGTTTTTTGTTATGTTGAAGCGCTTTAAAAAAAGTGTTTTTATTATATAAAACAATATTTATGCATCGCTATCTTCTGATAGCCATAACTTTTTTTATTTTTCCGTATACAGAGCTGTGTAAGGACTTTTTTTTGTGAGATCAACTGATGTTTTAATTGGTACTACTTTGGTGTTTATATGCCTGTTTGATCGCTTTTTATTCCATTTTATGTGCTGCGGGATGAACAAAAATCGCAATTCTTTGATTGTTTTTTTTTTAATGGCGTACACTGTGCACGTAAATTAACATAACATATTTATAGGGCAGGTTGTTACACATGGCGATACCAAATATGGGTACTTTATTTATTTTTGATCTTTTTGGGGGCGATTGGCGTTTGTAAAGGGGAAAAGGGTGATGTACGTGTTTTTATTTTGTTTTTTATGTTTCATTTTTTTTCACTTTTTTTCACTTTTTTAGACTTTTTTCACTTTTCCCCAGAGGGGAATTGTATGAACGATCGTCAAATCATTCATACAATTGGAGATCAGCACACAGCTTATTGCTGTGTACTGGTCTCCATGGCGACTGTCAATCACCCTGCCCGGCAATGCCCACAATGCATGGTGATGTGACAGACGGCCCGGGAAATGACTTTCACTTCCCTGCGGCAGCTGCAACGGGAGCAGGCAGCAGGAGCTCCCTCCTTCTGCCTGCGACTTAGCTCTTAATAGAGGGTCGGAGCTAAGGGGTTAATCACCCACGGCCGGAGCTCACTCCCACCGCTGCTGATGTGGCATGAGGCCAGCGGTAATATACCGCTGGTCCCATGCCCCACGATCGGGGGGGGGCCCGCTTTTTTACCCATACATCCATTTTTGGGAACGCACTTTCCCGCAGGGTTTTTGGATACTAAAATTTGTGGGGAAAGGGGGTTTTTAAGCATTTTAAAGGGGATTTTATTCTATTTTTTAAAATCGTTGTTGAAAATAAAGAAAAGGATTTTTTAAAGAGAATATATAAAATCCGTGATGAAACTAAAAAGGGGAATAAACAACAATTTAAAGGTGTGTAGCAGGGGCTTTTTTAAATTATTAAGTATTGAAGGAGGGGGGAGCTCCATTTTGCTGCTAATAAAGTGTTTTGGAAATATAAATGTGCATGTGACTTTGTTTGTCCCTCTCTTTTGATAGCTGTAACTTCTTTATTTTGTATACCCAGAGTTGTTTAAGGTCGTTTTATATGCAGGACAAACTGACGTTTTCACTAGTACCACTTTGGTATTTATATGATTTTTTGATCTCACTATGCAATTTTGCCATATTTTTTTTTCTATTTTCTATTTACACTTTTCACCGAAATGGGAAAATTTAAAACATAACGTTTTATAAAAATAGGTTGTTAGAAAGGCTTGATGCCAAATATTTGCGAGGGGGGGGGGTTTTGTATTTGAAAATTGGGAAAAGACGTTTTCGTGTTTTCCCCTGTTTTTTTTTCCTAATTTTTTTTTACTTTTTTTTTTTTTAGTTATCTTTTAGACCCGGGGTTACAACTCTTTTCTTTTGATGCAGTGTATGCCAACGGGCCCAACTTCCCGTCAGACTCCACCCCTTGGCAGAGGCTGTAAGGATGATATCACAGACAACTCAGATTCATTACTGCCCCCCGGGGTTTGCCATGGCAACTCCCGGGAAACCGAAAATTTCGTTGCGGGTTTTTCCGATGGAGTTTTTCTCCATCTGTCATACCCCTTAGCTGTTTTAAATCGCTATAACAAAGGGGGTTTTAAACAGTCGGGGAACGATTTCCCTTTTTCACTCCGGACAGCAGATTCAGGAGCCCGGTTTTTGAAAAACCGCTGGGCTCTAAAGCGTTTCTGAAAGCACAGCTCCTTTTCCGGCAGGATTTTCCATCTTTTTTCCCGGGACGTCATGGGCATTAAAAAGGCACGCCCAAATGTACAGGAATGTCATAGGGCCTTAAAGGGCTAAGTACTGTACAGTATTTTGGTGAATCTTTAGTATTCCTCCATTATGTGTTCTTATTTTTTCTGGTTTCTCACATAACCCCTTTAAGAAAGCTCCCAAGTATGGAAGGTTACCATCTAACCATTGATACGGGAATTGTGATTAAATGGATTTGTAAGCAGTACCTGAGGTAACCATATTTAGAATTAATGATTTGAATGCGTTATCTTTGTAATAGGTAAATAAATCAATTTCTTTTAAAATGATTGTGAGGTTTTCTTATTATTTTTTATGGGCCGAAAGGGATAAAATTATATTATTGACAAATAATCCAATCTTATGTTCTCTATCTCCTATCACAATACCTTTAATCTTTTGGTTTTGCCAGAAAAACTTTGTCCCCAGGGGAAACTTTTAGAGAGGGGGTAAAATTAAATTCTAACGAAGGGGAAATTTCCCTTTTTAAAATTTTTCAAAAAACCCTTGGGTTCTGAACAAGTCAACTTTGGGGTATTTTTTTTTCGGGTGAACAAGGGGTGCTTTTCATTGATAAAATGGCTGCGAGCAAAATGGCGTTACAGGGAAGCAAAGAACTCTGGGGAGGAAGAAGGGTTAGCCTGCATGACATTTGCAGAGGGAAGCCAATCAGAGCCCGGGCGGGATTCTGTGCGTCACCGCACTAAAAAGCCCCCGGGCCCGCGACGCGGGAGCTCACACTCCTTTCACGGGAACTGATCGGGGAAGGTGCTGCTGCGGCTGATAGCTCTTACTGAAGAACTGATTTTTATACAGCGTTTTTTGGGGGGGGTGTCTCAGCTTTTTCTCAGAGACTGCTTCTCTTAACGTTCTTTTTCAGATTTTTTTGGGTATTGGATCCCGAAATCCAGTGTGTGTCCACTGAAACTGCTTTTACATTTTAAAACCCAAAACTGCTCAAGCCAAAATTGAATATCCAAGGGGGGCAAACCCGTTCCCCGTTGTATTCATTTAAAGAAACACGTTTTTTCAAAACAAAAACCCCCTTCTTTTTGGGTGCTCAATTCTTTGGGGGCAATTTACATCCGGGGTTTAAATTAAACGTTTTTTTTTCAGCTGTGGTGACCCCCATCACATAATTTCACCACATAATGGTACCAAAAAAAACTTCAACTCATCCCGCAAAAAACAAGCCCCTACCCCCCCAGCTCCCGCACACAAGCAAAAAAAAAAAGTTATGGCTGTCAGAATAGGACAACATAAAAACGCAATTTTTTTTAGACGTATTTCAAATGTGTAAAAGTAAAAAACAGAAAAAACCTTTTTAAAATCTATATCATTTTAAAATTTTACCCACCCCCATAGTAAAGTTTCACATCATTTACACGCACGGGGAATGCTGTAAAAAATAAAACCCCAAAAAAAAAATGACCCAACTGCGTTAAAATTTTCCCCCCCTTTTCATTGCCCAAGCTAAAAAAAAACTATGGAAAACCTGTGCATCCAAAATGGCACTAAACCCCCCCAGATGAGATTTCCCCGGGTGGGTGGGTTTAAAACCAAAATGGGGCGACTTCTGGAAAGGTTTTTGCCTGTTCGGCTACTTTTTGGGGGGGTTTTCAAATGCGACATGGGCCCCCCCAAAAACTTCATTCCAAAAGCCCAAAAAGCGCTCCCTTTCCCTTTTTAACCCGCTATGGGGCCCAAACAGCATTTTTCACCCACATTAGGGGATTCCGAACTTGGAAGAAATTGCTTAACAAAGTTTTAGGGTTTTTTTTTTCCCGGATTCCTTTTTAAAATAAAGAAACATTTTAAAACTAAAATTGGCAAATTTTTGGAAAAAAAAGTTTTTTTTAAATTTTTACCCGCCTTATGCTAAAAAAAATTTGGAATCAAATTTTGGGGGGCATAACTCAAGGGACCCCTTGGGTAAATTCCCCTTTAAGGGGGGTATTTTTCCCAAAAAGGGGGTCTATTTTGGGTTTTTTATTAAAATTTTTTGGGGACCTTAGGGTTTCCCAAACCTAAATGGCCCTAAATAAAATCGTAAATTTAAAAAGAGAAACCCCAGAGTATAGAGGGGGCCCTCCCCATTTTTGGGGGTATGGGTTTAGGGCCCAAAAAATGCACTAGGGGGCCCCATATGGGATATCTCTAAAAACGGCAGACCTGGGGGAATTGATATTAATGCATTTCCCTTCCATTTATGTATTCCATGAATAAGGGATAAATTGAAAATCTGAAAAAAAAAAAGGTAAATTTTGAAATTTCCCCTCGATTTGGGTTTTTAATTTCGTGAAATATCAAAGGGAACCCAAACTTCCTAAAAAGTGTTGAAATTACGTTGGGGGCTATTTCTCAGATGGTGTCATTTTGGGGGGTACAAACTGCAGGCCCTAAAAACCACGTCAAACGGGAAAAATGGTCCCTAAAAAAATGTTTTTGGCAAATTTTCTTAAAATGGGAAAAATTTACTACAAAAATTTCAAAGCCCCCTAATGCGTAAAAAAAAAAAAAGACTTTTAAAAAAGATGCCAACCTAAGTGGACATATGGAGATGCTATTATAAACTTTTATGTGGGGGAAAAATATCTTCTTGCCGCAAAAATTTTTGAAACTTTCAAAATCGAAAATTTTTTCCCAAAATTTCAAAAAAATTTGATATTTTTCACAAACAAAAAAGGATTGAGGGATAAAAATTTCTTACTAATTTAAAAAGCCAAGGGTTTCACGAGAAAACAATCTGGAATCCAGGCTAGGAAAAAGTGTCAAAAAGTTATTCTCGCATAAAGTGACATATGCCGGATTTCGAAAATAGGGCTGTGTCGGGAAGGGTCAAAACGGGCGGGTCCTTAAGGGGTTAAGCTTGGTGCCCCAAAAAAAAACCGTCATTTTCACCGAAAAATATATACATTTTTTCCTGTACCAATTCACAAGCAAAGGGAAATTACAATTTTTTAATCTCTTTTGTTAGCGTAAAAAACCGCCATTTTAACACGTACAAAGCTAGTAGTTTTGTGGGGGCTCAATTCTTTGGCAAAATTTACACCCAAAGGGTTAAAAAGTTTTTTTTCTGCATTGCACTCATAAAAGAAACTTTTTTTCACCCCCACAAAAAGAAATTCACTAATTCATACCCGTAGGTTAATTTAAACCTTTTTCATTCAGTAAAAAACAAAGATTTTTTAAAAGGCAATCAAGTCAATTTTTTTTGGCCATTTGTGGAGGCAATTTATATCCAAGGGGTTTCCCAAGCTTTTTATGGGTTTATTTGGGGTCAAAACGGGGTTAATATTTTCATAACAAATTTTTTCTTCACAAACAGTGTCTGTACTTTTAGAACAAACAGTGTGTCAGAAGGAGGGGGCGGCTCTGCACCTGCGAGTGGGAGTTTTCACAAACATTCCGGAAAAGGCTCAGGTCACCACAGCAAGGGGACTCGCAGCAGGGTCCCGGGAGGGCCCAAAATGCCGCCCATCTAGCGGCGTGTGTTTTTCGCAACCCAGGGGGCTTGATTTGGGTTTACTAGGTCACCACTTCCCCCCAATGCTCTGACAACCCAAGCCCAAAAGTCGTGGGAACGTCCGAACAACCCCAAGTTGGAGGCCCGGGAGGGGCAGCGGGGCCCCCACCCGTCCTCAGCCCGCCTGTCCCCTCCGGGCCCTCAGCCAGAATTATATGTGGTCTGGGCCACGTCACTATATACGAGGGTGAAAAATTTGGGAGGGCATCCAGCTCTTGGCAGTAAGAAAAAGGGGCCCAAAATCCCCCCCTTTTGAGTAGGTGGCAAAATATAGATGTGGAGGTGGCATGGGGGTCATGTTTTTGGGGGGGCGCCTCGGCATACCAAACGGGGTGAGGACAAACATGACGGAAACACAAATTGAGATGTAGCCCCACCGATTGGGGGCCCGGGTGAAGCAAGGGTTTATCTCGCAGGAGAAAGGGGATCACTTGCCTCGGCAGCGCGCGCCAGCGTGGGTTGTGTGGCCGTGCGTCACAGGATGCACAGTGCGAGGTCGGGGGCCAAGCGGCCCACGGATAGAAAACCCGCTTCCAGGTCCAAGAAAGTAAGGCACAGGGGCTAGCAGGGGGCGGCGGGAGTATTGGCGGGGGCGTTGGCGGTAAAATCAGCTACTCTGCGGGGTGGCAGTTTTGCTAAGACACCGGAGGAGCCAATATGGGTTTTTAGAATCTGTGGGGAGAAAATGAAACGTGGCACGGGCGCTAACTTGGTCCCAGGCCCCCCTGCACAACACATGCAGCGTCACCCTCCGGTGGCCGCGGAGAAACGGGGCTCACATGTGGTGGTCCATCCTCCCCCGCCACAGCAGCAGCAGCGGCCAGTGGCAACATGCCATTGCAGCCAGTCAAGGCTCCACCACCTCTGCAGAAGGGAGCTGTTTCTCTTTGGGCATCATCTCCCGGTCCAGATGCTCCTGCTCCCCCGCTACTCATGGCGCCAGCAGTGTTCAGCGAGGCGATTGCAAAGAGACAACAGTATGTGTCCCAAACCCTCCTAAGGTGCCCAGCTTAGCGTGCTCCCGTCCAAGTTGTTGGGACTGCAGTCCCTCCCTTTCCAAATGGTGGATCTGCCATTCAGAGAATAATGGCTTGTGCCGAGCCGAGATGGAGAGTTCCAAGCCGTAATTTATTTTTCCAAAAAGGCAGTACCAGCACTTCATAAAAATGTAGAACAGAAAGTGGGGCCAGTCCTTGGCTTATCGGTTTGTTCCCCAAAGGTGCAAGGCAGCCCGGGGCGTCTGGAGCTGTAACTACTGTCAGGGGCCAGTACATGTCCTTTACGGCCCACTGGGTGAAAGTGCTTTCCTGCCCAGGCACACCAACAACTTGGACAGGAGACGCCGCTTTCTCCTCCACGTTGTTCTAAAACTGCGGCTCCTGCGCCAATGTCTGCCGGCCTCCTCATCCCACCCACCAATCTCAGCCTCACACAAGTACTGCTCCATCATACCGCATCTGTGTAGGGCACAGCGGTGTCACGCAGTTCTAACATGGCTTGCCTCGGCGATACGAAGTCACACAGGGGCAGGAACTGCTCGCGTCATGCAGCAAGAAATCGATGTGTGGCTTTCTCCGCGCCAAATGCAAATCGGAACCATGGTGGAAGGACAATGGAGGAACATGGTTGTCCGCGCTGCACCGAGAGAGTGGTCCATGCGCCCTGCATGGCGCAACGTGTTCAATCTGGTTGTGAAAAGGTTCCTGAAGTCTTTCACACCGATTCTTCAGAACATTCTGAAAATGGCCAGGAAACGTGCTGCACTTTATCCATTCGTACAAAGCCAGGAACCACCCATCCTCGAGTTGCAGGGGAGAGAACGGCCTCCCCCAACACACTCTTGATACTGCGTTGTTTCCACCTTATTGATTCTCAGCCTGCCATGTTGGGGCGACTGTGATATGAACAGAGAAAGGCCATTATCGATTTTGTGATGATCCAGGGCAGATAGAAAGTACTCCCCTGTGTAAACTTTGATGTCAGCCAGTGGCAGCTCATGCGTGACACCTGCCGTTTTGTTGTTGCATTTGAGGAGGGCGACGTTATTTGTCAGGTTGCCAGGGGGAGCTACGGGATGAATAACGTCATTCCACTGCTTCATGTACTGGAACAGATGCTGAAAAAATCTGTTCCTGGGCAGGGCTGGAGACGTGGCGACTACATCTCGCTGGCCACATGAGTCGGTGGGGACTGAAATGGAGGAGGAGGGAGACTTTGGAAGCAGAAGCATTGTCTGGTGAAATGAGTGGAATTTTCTACCCTGGTGACAAGGAGAGAAGGAGCAGGAGCAGCAACTGGAGGAGCTAGATGGAGATGAGGAAGACGAGCAGATGACCGCAAGCACCGTGGCAGTATACAGTGGAGATGGAGGCAGGGGAGCTCCTCGGTGTCACTTGTGCAGATGGCACGCAACACTGCTGATTTGCCTGGCTAGTGAAATACGATAGTCAGCATCCGGCAGAGGGATACTTCTGGCTCTCCACCTATTGGACACTTCGCTACCGGTCCAACATGGGAGCCCTTCGCCCAGCTATGGCGACGGAGGACAACCTCCAATACTATAGCGAAATCCTCCGTAGTCGTTTGGCGCTGCCCATGTGCGGCATCGCGTCCCTCCTCAGGGACAGGTCTGACCGGGGGGTTCTTCCAGCGCTCACGTTCTACGTGCCGCGGCTGCCGGAGGTAAGGTGAGGGTGTTCGGAGTCATTACCAGCCCATCAGCAGAACGCACTTAAGTCTGGAGTCACTGATGGCAGCTTCCTTCACCGCCTAGTGTGGAGGGCAGTCGCCAGCAGCAGCAAGCAGGGACCTGGAGAGACCCTGAACCTCAGGTGGTGCCTACTTGGAAAGCACTCTGCACACCCCAGTTAGACGATCCGCTGGGACTACTGGGCAGTCAAACTGGATGTGTGGCCGCAAACTTGCCGATGTTTGCAGTGGAGAAGCTGTCTGCTCCGGCCAGTAGTGTGGCATCCAGATAGAACGGGTGTCCCCCCCAGTGCGGCGGGTCCATCTTACCCCATAGAGGGAGAACCCGCTTGTCCACAGGAAATGTGGAACGACTGACCTTGTGTCAAATGAATCAGGAGTAGGATCGGCCAGATTTCCCACACAACCAATGCTTAGGGCCGTCAGATCTATCATCAGCCATGACGCCTCACCCAAACTGTGAGAACTGATGTCTGGGTTCAAACTACCTGCCTCACAGCCACTATTCTGATGCCGCCACCACCTGATGCCACACATCTGCTGACAGTTTCTCCATCTGCCACCAACCATCGTTAAACAGGGACTGCTATTGCACCAACCCACCTCCACACTCTGTCAGTGTGCCACTGTCTGGACTTAATGCTGTGCTGTGGCTGCTGTCGTAACTCCACACTGTGTCATTTGTGCCCACTTCTGACTCTCATGCTGTTGCTCCTGCCGCCGCACCTCCACTTCTCTGTCATTGTGCCACTCTGTGGCCTATTCTACTGTTTTTGCCCCTCCAGAATGTCAGTGTGCCCCTGTAGAACCCTCATTGCTGCTGCTGTGGCTGCTGTCGAGACCTACACACTCTGCCATTGCGCCACTGTCTGACCTACATGCTGCTGCTCTGCTGCTGTCGTGACCTACTCCACTGTGTCATTGTCCCCCACTCTGTGGCCTACTTTGTTTTTCGCCACATCCAGAATGTCATTGTGCCACTGTCTGACCTCATGCTGCTGTGTAACATCCACACTGTGTCTTTGTCTTACTCTGTGGCCTACTCATGTTTTTACCACCTCCAGAATGTAATGTGACACTGTCGTCTGACCTCATGCTTCTGCTGTGGCTGCTGCCGTGTCCTACACACTCGTCATTGTTGCCACTGTCTGACCTGTATGATGCCAGTTGGATAAAAACCCTGTGTCTAATATACTGCAAAATAGACACTAAGTGGAGCATCTTTGTATAAATGTCTAAACCAAACTGTGTATAATATACTATAGTGTGATAGTAACCCCTGTGTGTAATATACTGCAGTGTGATAATAACCTCTGTGTGTAATATACTGCAGTGTGATAATAACCTCTGTGTCTAATATACTACAGTGTGATAATAACCTGTGTGTAATATACTGCAGTGTGATAATAACCTCTGTGTGTAATATACTGCAGTGTGATAATAACCTCTGTATATAATATACTGCAGCATGAGAATAATCTTAGTGTAATATACTGCAGTGTGATAATAACCCCTGTGTCTAATATACTGCAAAATAGACACTAAGTGGAGCATCTTTGTATAAATGTCTAAACCAAACTGTGTGTAATATACTGCAGTGTAATAAAAACTTCTGCGTCTAATATACTGCAGTGTAATAATAACCGCTGTGTATAATATATTACATTCTATAAAAAGGGGTAGGGATACATGGTTCAAAGTGGCGCAATAGCTTTCAATGTTTAAGGAAAAATAAATACTTAAATCTATGCATAGGTTATGTGCAGACAGGACACCAGAACACCTGACCTCTCCCACCAGTGAACCCAGTAAGGAGAGGACACCAGAACACCTGACCTCTCCCACCAGTGAACTCCAGTAAGGAGAGGACACCCAGAAAGACAACCCTGACCTCTACCTCCAGTGACCCCAGTAAAGGAGAGGACACCAGCATTCATGACCTCGCCCACCAGTGACCCCAGGGAGGAGAGGACACCAGAACACCTGACCTCTCCCACCAGTGACCCCAGTAAGGAGAGGACACCAGAACACCTGACCTCTCCCACCAGTGACCCCAGTAAGGAGAGGACACCAGAACACCTGACCTCTCCCACCAGTGACCCCAGTAAGGAGAGGACACCAGAACACCTGACCTCTCCCACCAGTGACCCCAGTAAGGAGAGGACACCAGAACACCTGACCTCTCCCACCAGTGACCCCAGGGAGGAGGGGACACCAGAACACATGACTCTCCCACCAGTGACCCCTGTAAGTGAGAGGACACAGAACACCTGACTCTGCCCACAGTGACCACCCCAGTAAGGATGAGGACACCAGAAACACCTGACTCTTCCCACCAAGTGACCACCAGAAGGACGAGGACACCAGAACTCCTGTCCTCTCCCACCAGTGACCCCAGGGAGGAGTGGACTCCAGAAACACCTGACCTCTCCCCACCAGTTGATCCAGAGAGGAGAGGACACAGAACACCTGCCTTCCACCAGTGACCCCAGTAAGGAGAGAACACCAGAACGCCTGACCTCTCCCACCAGTGACCCAGTAAGGAGAGGACACCAGAACACCTGACCTCTCCCACCAGTGACCCCAGTAAAGAGAGGACACCAGAACACCTGACCTCTCCCACAGTGACCCCAGTAAGGAGGGGGACAACCAGAACACCTGACCTCTCCCACATGTGACCCCCAAGTAAGGATGAGGGAAAACCAGAACACCTGACCTCTCCCACCAGTGAACCCAGTAAGGAGAGGACACCAGAACACCTGACCTCTCCCACCAGTGACCCCAGTAAGGAGAGGACACCAGAACACCTGACCTCTCCCATCAGTGACCCAGTAAGGAGAGGAACCAGAACACCTACCCTCCCACCAGTGACCCCGTAAGGGGAGGACACCAGAACCTGACCTCTCCCAACAGGAACCCCCGTAAGGAGAGGAACCAGAACACCTGGACTCTTCCCACCCGTGACCCAAATAAAGAGAGGAACCAGAACACCTGACCCCTCCCACAGTGACCCCGTAAGGAAGAGGACACCAGAACACCTGACCTCTCCCCCCGTGACCCCAGTAAGAAGAGGATACCAGAACACCTGACCTCTCCCACCAGTGACCCCAGACAGCAGAGGACACCAGAACACCTGACCTCTCCCACCGTGACCCAGTAAGAAAAGGACACCAGAACACCAGACCGCTCCCACCCGTGACCCCCGTAAGGAGAGGACACCCGAACACCCGACCCCTCCCCCAGGACCCCAGTAAGGAGAGGGGCACCAGAACACCTGACCTCCCCCCACCAGTGACCCATTTAAAGGGAGAGGACACCAGAACACCTGACCTCTCCCACCAGTGACCCCAGTAAGGAGAGGACACCAGAACACCTGACCTCTCCCACCAGTGACCCCAGTAAGGAGAGGACACCAGAACACCTGACCTCTCCCACCAGTGAACCCAGTAAGGAGAGGACACCAGAACACCTGACCTCTGCCCACCAGTGACCCCAGGGAGGAGAGGACACCAGAACACCTGACCTCTGCCCACCAGTGATCCCAGTAAGAAGAGGACACCAGAACACCTGACCTCTCCCATATGTGACCCCAGTAAGGAGAGGACACCAGAACACCTGACCTCTCCCATATGTGACCCCAGTAAGGAGAGGAACCCGAACACCTGACTCTCCCACAGTGACCCAGTAAGAAGAGGACACCAGAACACCTGACCTCTCCCCCCAGTGCCCCAGTAAAGGGGAGGACACCAGAACACCTGACCTCTCCCCCAATGTGACCCCAGTAAGGAGAGGACACCAGAAACACCTGACCTCTCCCCAGTGACCCCAGTAAGGGGAGGGACACCAGAACACCTGAAATCTTTCCCCCCAGTGACCCCAGTAAAGGGGAGGACACCGAACACTCTGACCTCTCCCACCAGTGACCCCAGTAAGGGGAGGACAACCAGAACACCGACTCTCCACCAGTGGGCCCCCGTAAGGAGAGGAACCAGGGAAAACCTGACCTCTCCCACCAGTGACCCCAGTAAGGAGAGGACACCAGAACACCTGACCTCTCCCACCAGTGATCCCAGGGAGGAGAGGACACCAGAACACCTGACCTCTCCCACCAGTGCCCCGTAAGGAGAAAGGGAACCAGAACACCCGACCTCTCCCCCAGTGGATCCAGGGAGGAGAGGCACCCGAACACCTGACCTTCCCAACCCGTTTACCCAGGAGGAGAGGACACCAGGGGAACACCTGACCTCTCCACTCAGTGCCCAGTAAGGAGAGGACACCAGAACACTGGGCTTCCCCACCAGTGACCCAGTAAGGAGAGGACACCAGAACAATGACCTTCCAAACCAAATGACCCATAAGGAGAGGACACCAGAAACTGACCCTTCCCACCAGGACCCAGAAGGAGAGGACAACCGAACCCTGACCTTCCACCGTGACCCATTAAGGAGGGGGACACCAGAAAACCTGACCTCTCCCACCCGTGACCCCAGTAAAGGGGAGGACACCAGAACACCTGACCTCCCCACCAGGCCCCAGTAAGAAAGAGGATACACGAACAACCTGAACTCTCCCACCAGTGGACCACAGTAGAGAGGAACCAGAACACCTGTACTCCCACCAGTGACCCAGGGGGAGAGGACACCAGAACACCCGACCCCTCCCCCCAGTGACCCCCTTAGGGGGAACCAGAACACGACCTTCCCACCAGTGACCCAGTAAAAAGAGGAAACCCGAAACCGACCTCTCCCCCCAGTGACCCCGTAAGAGAGGAACCCCGAACATGACCTCTCCCCAGTGACCCCAAGTAAGAAAAGGGACACCGAAACTGACCTCTCCCCAGTGACCCCCCGTAAGGAGAGGACACAGAAACCCCACCTCTCCCCCCGTGACCCCCCGAAGGGGGAGGACACCGAAAAACCCCGACCCCCTCCCCCCAGTGACCCCCTAAAGGGGAGGACACCCAGAACCTGACCCCTCCCACCAGTGACCCCCGAAGGGGAGGACACCAGAAAAACCCGACCCTCCCCCCAGTGACCCCCTAAGGGGACACCAGAACACCCGACCTCTCAACCCGTGACCCAGAAAAAGAGGGCACCCGGAACACCTGACCTCTCCCACCAGTGACCCCAATAAGGAGAGGACACCAGAACACTTGCACGGTGAGGGTTGAGATCATGTGCCAGAAAATGACACAATGTATCCAGCAGTCACAGCACTTGATACATTGTGTATCCAGTGTGTGTCCATCATGTATACAGTCAATTCTCTGCCGAATACAGAGCCGACTATAGATCCAGATATAGCACCAAGAACAGAGCACAGTATAGAGCCGAATCCAGACCCGCGTATAGATCCAATACAGTCCGAGCTCACAGCCCGGTATACAGCCAAGTACAGAGCCGAATATACAGCCGAGAACAGAGCCGAATATACAGCCGAGAACAGAGCCAAATATACAGCCGAGAACAGAGCCGAAAATACAGCCGAGAACAGAGCTGAATATATAGCCGAGAACAGAGCCGAATATACAGCCGAGAACAGAGCCAAGTATACAGCCGAGAACAGAGCCGAATATACAGCCGAGAACAGAGCCGAATATACAGCCGAGAACAGAGCCGAATATACAGCCGAGAACAGAGCCGAATATACAGCCGAGAACAGAGCCGAGTATACAGCCGAGAACAGAGCCGAATATACAGCCGAGAACAGAGCCGAATATACAGCCGAGAACAGAGCCGAATATACAGCCGAGAACAGAGCCGAATATACAGCCGAGAACAGAGCCGAATATACAGCCGAGAACAGAGCTGAATATACAGCCGAGAACAGAGCCGAATATACAGCCGAGAACAGAGCCGAATATACAGCCGAGAACAGAGCCGAATATACAGCCGAGAACAGAGCCGAATATACAGCCGAGAACAGAGCCGAATATACAGCCGAGAACAGAGCCGAGTATACAGCCGAGAACAGAGCCGAATATACAGCCGAGAACAGAGCCAAGTATACAGCCGAGAACAGAGCCGAATATACAGCCGAGAACAGAGCCGAATATACAGCCGAGAACAGAGCCGAATATACAGCCGAGAACAGAGCCAAGTATACAGCCGAGAACAGAGCCGAGTATGTAGCCGAGAACAGAGCCGAATATACAGCTGAGAACAGAGCCGAATATACAGCCGAGAACAGAGCCGAATATTTCAGCCGAAAAACAGAGCCGAATATACAAACCCAGAACAGAGGCCCTTTTACACCGCGAACAGAGCCAATATACAGCCGAGTAAAAGAGCCCAAATACAGCTGAGAACAGAGCCGGGGTATGTAGCCCAGAACAGAGCCCAATTTTCACTGAGAAAAAGGGCCGAGTATGTTTTCCGAGAACAGAGCCCCAAAATACAGCCGGAGTACACAGCCCAAATACAGCCCAAAAACAGGGGCCCAAATATACAGCCGAGAACAGAGCCCCAAAAAACAGCCAAGAAAAAGGCCGAATATACAGCCGAGAACAGAAACCCAATATACAAACCCCAAATTTCCCAAACCCAAATTTCAGCCCAGAACAGAGCCAAAATATACAAACCGGGGAAAAAAGGCTGAATATTTCACCGAGAAAAAGAGCCCAAAATACAGCCGAAACGAGCCGAATATACAGCCGAGAACAAAAGCCGAATTACAGCCCAGAACGAGCCAAGTAAAAAAGCCCCAGTAAAGAGCCCAAATAACGCCGAAACCCGAGCCAATATACAGCCGAGAACAGAGCCGAATATACAGCCCAGAACGGGGGCCAAGTATTTTCAGCCGAGAAAAGAGCCAAGTATAAAGCCGAGAAAAGAGCCAAAAAAACAGCCGAAACAGACCCCAAAATACAGCCCCAGAAAAAGGCCAGTAAAACAGCCGAGAACAGAGCTAAATACCGCCGGGGAACAGAGCCCAATATACGCCGGGGAACAAGCCGAGTATAAAAACCAGAACAGGCCGAAAATACAACAGAACAAGGCCCAATATACAGCCAAAACAGAGCCGAGTATACACCGGGGAACAAAAGTCCGAATATACAGCCCAGAACAGAGCCGAAATACAGCCGAAACAGAGCCGGGGAAAATACAGCCCAGAACAGAGCCGGGGTATACAAACCCAGAAAAGAGCTGAAAATAAAACCGAGAACAGAAAACCAAGTATACAGCCGAGAACAGAGCTGAATATACAGCCGAGAACAGAGCCAATAACGCCAGAACGGGCCGGGAAAATACCGGGCCGGAACAGGCCCCAAATATACAGCCCAGAACAGAGCCCAATTTACAGCCGAAACAAAAGGTGAATATACAAACCGAGAACAAGCCGAAAATACAGCCGAGAAAAGAGCCAAGTTTTTTTTTTTTTTTTAAACCCCCGCCGAGAACAGAGTGAAAAATACGGGCCCAGAACGAGCCGAATATTTCAGCCGAGAACAGAGCCCAAAAACAGGGGCCCAGGGAAAAAGCCGAATATCCCCCGGCCCCCCCGAACAGAGCCCCAAATTCAGCCGAGAAAAAAGAGCCCAATTAACAAACGGAGGAAAAGGGAGTATTAAAAGCCGAGAACCCGAAACCGAATAAAACAGCCGAGAAAAGAGCCGAAAATACAGCCGAGCACAGAGCCGTTACACCGAGAAACAGGAAACCGAGTATACAGCCAGAACAGAGCCGAAAAATACACCTAGAACCCGAGCCGAATTTTACAGCCCAGAACGAGCCGGGAAAATACAGCCGGAAAAAAGAGCCGAGTATACGCCGAGAAAAAAAGGGCCCAATATACAGCCCAGAACAGAGCCGAAAATTCAGCCGAGAAAAGAGCCGAATAACAAACCCCAGAAAAGGAGGCCCCAGTATCAGCCGAGAACAGAGCCGAATATACAGCCGAAACAAGCCAAATATACAACCGAGGGGCAGAGCCCAATAAACACTGGGAACCCGAGCCAGGTATATAGCCGAGGGCGAGCCGAATATACAGCTGAGAAAAAGAAGGGGCCCAATATACAGGCCCCCAGAACAGAGGGCCCAGGATACAGCCGAGAACGAGCCGAAAAATACAGCCCAGAACAAGCCAAGTATACAGCCAAAAAACAGAGGAATATTTGGGCCCAGAAAAAGGCCGAATTTCAGCCAGAAAAGAGCTGAATATACAGCCGAGAACAAAAGCCGAAAATACATCCGAAACAGAGCCGGGGAAAATACAGCCGAAAACAGAGCCAGTATTTCAGCCGAGAAAAGGCCGAGTATGTAGCCGAGAACAGAGCCCAAATACGCCCAGAAAAGAGCCCGAATTCGCCGAGAACAGAGCCCAATATACAGCCGGGGGGAAAAGACCGAATATACAGCCGAAACAAGGCCCAATATACAGCCCAGAACAGACCCCAATTTACAGCCGGAACAGAGCCAATATACAGCCCAGAACAGGCCAATATACAGCCCCCAGAACAGGGCCCAATATACAGCCCAAAAACAAGCCCCAATTTTAAAAGCCCCCGGAAAAAGGGCCAAGTATTTCAGCCGGTTCAGGCCCAATATACAGTGAGAACAAAAGCCGAGTATTAGCCAAACAGGCCGAATATACAGCCGAGAACAAAGCCGAATATACAAACCGAAACAGAGCCCCAATATACAGCCGGGGAACAAGGAAAAATACAGGGCCCAGTACAGAGCCGAAAATTTCACCGAGAACAGAGCCAAGTATACAGCCGAGAAAAAGAAACCAAATATACAGCCGGAAAAAGAGCCGAATATATAGCCGGGGAAAAGAGCCGAAAAATACAGCCGGAACAGAGCTGAATATACAGCCGAGAACAGAGCCCAAGATACAGCCCAAAAAAAGAGCCCATATACAGCCGAGAACAGAGGCCCAGTATAAAAGGCCGAGAAAAAGAGCCGAATATACAGCCGAGGAAGATCTGAATATAAAAAGGCCCAGAAAAAGAGCCGAAAAATACAAACCGAAAAAGAGCCGAAAAATACGCCCAGAAAAAAGAAACCGATAACAGCCGAGAACAGAGCCCAATTACAGGGGTTTAAAAAAAAAGGCCGGGATTTCAAACCCAGAACAAGGCGAATATAAAAGCCCAGAATAGAGGGGCCCAAATACAGGGGGGAGTACAGAGCCGAATATTTCAGCCGAGGACAGAGCCCAATTTTTCAAACCGGGAACAGAGCCCAAATACAACCAGAAACAGAGGGCCCAATATACAGCGGAGAACAAGGCCCAATTACAGCCCAGTACGAAACCCGAATATACAGCCGAGTACAGAGCCGAGTATCGCCGAGAACAAGCCCCAAAAATACAGCCGAGAAACAGAGCGAATATACAGCGAGACAGAGCGAATATACAGCCGAGAACAGAGCCAATATACAGCCGAGAACAGAGCGAATATACAGCCGAAACAGAGCCAAATATACAGCCGAGAACAGAGCCGAATATACAGCCGAGAACAGAGCCAAGTATACAGCCGAGAACAGAGCCGAATATACAGCCGAGAACAGAGCCGAATATACAGCCGAGAAAGAGCGAAATACAGCCGCGAGAACAGAGCGAATATACAGCCGAGAACAGAGCCGAAATATACAGCGAGAAACAGAGCCGAATATCAGCCGAGAACAGAGCCAATATACAGCCGAGAACAGAGCCAAATATACAGCCGAGAACAGAGCCGAATATACAGCCGAGAACAGAGCCGAATATACAGCCGAGAACAGAGCCGAATATACAGCCGAGAACAGAGCCAAATATACAGCCGAGAACAGAGCCGAATATACAGCCGAGAACAGAGCCGAATATACAGCCGAGAACAGAGCCGAATATACAGCAGAGAACAGAGCCGAATATACAGCCGAGAACAGAGCCGAATATACAGCTGAGAACAGAGCCGAATATAACAGCCGAGAAACAGAGCCAATATAACAGCCGAGAAACAGAGCCGCATATACAGCCGAGAACAGAGCCAAGTATACAGCCGAGAACAGAGCCAGGTATACAGTCGAGAACAGAGCCGAGTATACAGCCGAGAACAGAGCCGAATATACAGCTGAGAACAGAGCCGAATATACAGCTGAGAACAGAGCCGAATATACAGCCGAGTATAGAGCCGAAAATAGAGCCGAATATACAGCCGAGTACAGAGCCAAGTATACAGCCGAGTACAGAGCCGAATATACAGCCGAGAACAGAGCCAAGTATACAGCCGAGAACAGAGCCGAATATACAGCCGAGAACAGAGCCGAATATACAGCCGAGAACAGAGCCAAGTATACAGCCGAGAACAGAGCCGAATATACAGCCGAGAACAGAGCCGAATATACAGCCGAGAACAGAGCCGAATATACAGCCGAGAACAGAGCCGAATATACAGCCGAGTACAGAGCCGAATATACAGCCGAGAACAGAGCCGAATATACAGCCGAGAACAGAGCCGAATATACAGCCGAGAACAGAGCCAAGTATACAGCCGAGAACAGAGCCGAATATACAGCCGAGAACAGAGCCGAATATACAGCTGAGAACAGAGCCAAGAAAACAGCCCAAACAGAGCCGAAAAATACAGCCGGTACAGACCGAATTTTAAAAGCCCAAAAAGAGGAAAATCCCGTTTTACCGAGCCCAAAATACAGCCGGGGTGTTTTGGGGGTAATTATGTGCTGTGTTCTGTTCATTGTATTATATTGTATTTTTTTTCGTGTTATGTAATTTGGGTGTGTTTGTGCGCTTTTTGTTATGTTGTATTAAACTATGACTTATTTTGCTTTTACGTGGGATGGGTTTTATATGTGTGATTTTCCCATCGTTGTATTCTACTTGTATTACCTCATGAAAATTTTGTAGTGTTTCCCGTGGGCCTACACCTTGTGTGTATTTATTGTGCATTATATGTCACGTAAGCATTTTTTTTACGTTGTGGTATATATATAGTGTTTACTGTTATCATCCTTTGTGTTATACAGTGTTTCCTGTGTCTTCATGTATTATTGAAAATTTTTCTACGTAATGCCTTATAAACTGTGGGGTTTTTTAAAAAGTATTAAATGTATTATCTTATGCAGGGTGTCCTGTGTAATTACTGTGTCATTATAAAATTTGTTTTTTTTGGTTTTGTTTCCCCGTTGTATTAGTTTAATGTCTTTTTACATCGGTTAGGGTTTATTGTGAATTGTATGTGTTTTCAGTGTTTTTCCCGTATCTTGAAAATTATATATGTGTTAACAGTTTTTTCCTGTGTCTTGGGATTTATATAAGTGTTTTTTATAGTGTTTCCTGTGAATTATATATTATATATATGTTATACAGTGTTTCCTGTGTCTTGTATATTATATATGTGTTATACAATGTTTCTTGGATCTTGTATATTATATATGTGTTATACAGTGTTTCCTGTATCTTGTATATTATATATGTGTTATACAATGTTTCCTGTATCTTGTATATTATATATGTGTTATACAGTGTTTCCTGTGTCTTGTATATTATATATGTGTTTTAAAAACAGTGTTTCCGTATTTGTATAAATATAGGGGTTTTCACAGTGTTTTCCCGTATCCCGTATAATTTTTATGTTGGGTTTGAAAAAATGTTTCCTGAAACTTGTATTTTATATATGTGTTATACAGTGTTTCCCGTGTTTGTAAAATTATATATGTGTTATTTCTGTTTCCCGTGAATTTTTAAATTTTATATGTTTATACAATGTTTCTTTTATCTTGTATATTATATATGGTTATTTCAATGTTTTTTTGTATCTTGTTTTATTAAAATAGTGTTATACAGTGTTTCCTGTATCTTGTATATTATATATGTGTTTTTACATGTTATTGTATCTTGTTTTTTTATCTAGTGTTATAAATGTTTCCCGTAAACTTGGGATAATTTTAAATATGTTTTTAAAGTGTTTCTTTTGTCTTGTTATTAAAATAGGGGTTAATGGTTTCCCGTATTTGTATATTAAATATGGGTTTTTTAAAATGTTTCCCCTTTTCTTACATATTATATATGTGTTTTAAAATGTTTCCTATATCTTTTATATTATATAAGTATTATATAGTGTTTCCTTTATCTTGTATATTATATATGTGTTATACAGGGTTTCCTGTATCTTATATAAAATATTTTTTTATACGGGGTTTTTCCCGTTTTCTTGTATATTATATATGTGTTTTTATTGTTTTTTCCTGTATCTTGTATATTAAATATGTGGTTTTTTCCGTGTCCTTTTTTTATAATTTTAAAATGGTTTTCGTGTTTTCCCGTGTTTGTATAAAAAAAATGTGTTTTTGTGTCCCGTCCGGGCCCCCGTATTTTTCATTTTTTGTTTTATGTGGTTTTTGTTTTTTTGTATATTATATATGTGTTATACAGTGTGTCCTGTGTCTTGTATATTATATATGTGTTACACAGTGTTTCCTGTATCTTGTATATTATATATGTGTTATACAATGTTTCCTCTATCTTTTATATTATATGTATTTTATAGTGTGTCCTGTGTCTTGTATATTATTTTAAAAGTGTTTTTTACAGTGTGTTTCCCGTGTCTTGTATATTAATATGTGGGTTTTTTCCCGTGTTTTTGTCCATCCCTGTAATTTTTATAAGTGTGTGTTCTGTATGTTGTATATTATATATGTGTTATACAGTGTGTCCTGTATCTTGTATATTATATATGTGTTATACAGGTTTCCCGTGTTTGTAATTTTTAAAATTTTTGGGGTTTTACAGTGTTTCCTGTGGTCTTGGGAAAATTATATAGGTTATAACATGTGTCCGGGATCTTTTATTTTTATAATAAAGTTTTTTTCATTTTTTCCTTTGTCCCTTTTATATTATATATGTTTTTTTAAATGTGTTGTACTTTTTATTATTTTATGTTATACATTGTTTCCCCGTGTCTTGTATATTTTTATATGTGTTATCAGTGTTCCCCCATTTTTTATATTTTAAATTTTAAAACAGTGTTTCCCGTGTCCCTTTTTATTAAATGTGTTTATACAATGTTTCTTTATTTTTTATGGGTTATACAAAGTTTTTTTTTTGTAAAACTTTTTAAAATTTTTTAAATATGTGTTTAAAACGTGTTTCCTGTGTCTTGTTTTTATTATATATGTTTTTATAAAAATGTTTCTTGTAAAATTTATTTGTGTTATAAAAGTGTGTCCCGTGTCCCCTTTTATTTTTTATATATGTGTTATACAGTGTGTCCTGTGTCTTGTTTTTATATTGGGGTTTATCAAGTTTTTGTTATTAATTGGTTTACAATTTTTTGTATCCGTATTTATATATGTGTTATACAGTGTTCCCTTTTCCCTTTTTTAAATTTTAAAAATTTTGTTAAAAAAGTGTTTTTCCCGTATCTTGTATATTAAATATGTGTTTAAAAAATGTTTCCTTATTTTTATTTTATATTTTTTTTTAAACCAAAGTTTTCCCGTATCTTTTATATTAAAAAGGTTTTATGTGTTTCCTGTGTCTTGTATATTATATATGTGTTACACAAAGTTTTGGGGTCTTGGGTTTTTAAAAGGGGTTATACAATGTTTCTTGGATCTTGTATATTATATATGTGTTATACAGTGTTTCCCCATTCTTTTTAAAAAATATATGTGTTATAAAAGTGTTTTCCCGTATTTTTATATTATATATGTGTTATATAAGGGGTTTTTTGTGTCTTTATTTTATTTTATGTGGGTTTTTTCAGTGTTTCCCGTTCTTGATATTATTAATATTAATAGTGTTTTGTTTTCTTTTATTTTATATGTGTTATACAAAAGCTTCTTGGATCTTTTTATTATTTTTGTGTTTTAAAAGTGTTTTCCTTTTATTTTTTATAATTTTAATGTTTTTTTCCCTTTTTCTTGGGTCTTGTATATTATTTTATGGTTATATGTGTTTCCCCGTATCTTTTATATTATAAATGTTTTTTTCCCGTGTCTGTTTTATAAAATATAAGTGTTTTTAAGTGGGTTTCCTTTTGGGGCCCTTTTATTATTATGGTTTTAAGTGTTCCCCGTGTTTGTAATTTTAAAAATGTTTTTTTTTCCCCGGGTCTTGTCCGTCCCCTTATTTTAATTTGTGGTATGTGTTCTGTATGTTTTTTATTTTAAAAATTTTGTTATAAAGGGTTTTTGTTTTCCCTTTTTTATTATATATGTGTTTTTTGGGGTTTCCCGTGGCTTGTATATTAATTTTGTGTTTTTACAGTGTTTTTTGGTCTTGTATTTATTTATGTGTTTTACAAAGTTTCTTTGGGTTTGGGATAATTTAAAATGGGGTTTACAGTGTTTCCCGTTCTTGGGATATTATATATGTGTTTTTAAAAGTTTCTTGGATTTGTTTTATTATATAAGTTTTACAGTTTTTTTCCCCCGTTTTGTATAATTAAAATGGGGTTATACAGTGTTTCCTGTGTCTTGTATATTATATATGTGTTTTTTCCCGTGTTTGTCCTCCCGTTTTTTTTATATTATGTGGGGGATGTGGGTTTGTATGATAATATTATATATTGTTATAAAGGGGTTTTCCGGTTTTGTATATTATTAAGTGTTATACAGGGGTTTTGTTTTCCCTTTTATTTATATAGTGTTTTACAGTGTTTTGTGTTTGTATTTATATAGGGGTTTTACAATGTTTTTTTTGGGTCTTTTATATTTTTATATTTGTTTTAAGTGGGTTTTATCCTTTTTCCGCCCCTGGGTTTTTTTGTGCTTTATTCCCCCCGTTTTGATGGGTAAATAATTTTCTCCTAATTATGCAAATTTTTTGTTTCCCGCTTTGTTCGGGGTAAAATTTGTATATTATATGTTAAATTTGCAAAATACAGATTTACCCTTTTATTTTCTGTGGGGTTCCCCCCCGTTGTTGATGGATACCCCATTTTCCGTTATTTTTTGTTTTATAGTTGTCTGTGTATATAGTATTGATGACCCCGTCATCAAATTTGCAAAATAAACCCCAACTTCTTTTTTTATCATATTATTGTTTTATGGCCCCCATTTCCCGGCGCTGGACACCGGAGCGGATATAAAGCGGTTTTCGCTTTATTTTCCCCCTGTATTTTTTTTCATCGGGTCCCCTTTCGTTTGTCCCCTGTTTTCTTTGATTGTGTGAAAACCCTCATAACCCACGGTGAGGTCGGTTTTAATTTTTAAGGGTACAGAAAAATAACCGCTTTAAAATTTGGGGGGGATTTTTCCCGATCTGGGTCCGACTGTAGTACCCGGAGAGGGTGAGGAACCCCAGGAGGCCAGACCTCACCCCCAAAATGAGGAAACAAGGGGAGCCCTTACTATAGTACATTAGCCAAGAGGATAATTTTTAATCCCAAAATCCCCCGTAATGATATAATCCCCGGCAGTAAATAAAACAGTACACCCCCCAATTTATTTCCCCAAAAATTTAAAACCAAAGGGGGTAAAATACAATAATAATATAATCCCAGGCAGTCATATACCACAACATAAAACCAGGGAGTCACATATAAAAAATAAAAATAATAAAAATAAAATAATAATAAAATAATAAATCCCAGGGGTCACATAAAAAAGGGTAATTCGGGAGTCACCCCTTTAAAGGTCCCTTCCCCGCAGTCATATAACCCCAAAAATAAAACCCGGGAGTAATATAATAATAATAATATAAATAATAAAATAAATAATATCATAATCATATAAACCAGGGCCCGTCCCATTAATGGTTTTTGTCCCCCAGAAAAATTCCCCCAAAAATTTTTTTTAAAGGGGACAGACGGCTAAAATATGAAAAAATAATCAAGGTGTGAAAAGAAAAAGACCGAAACCCCATATGCAAAAAAAAGAATAAACGAATATCCCGGGAAAACAAAAAAAAAGGTTTTTAAACCCCCCGGGATCCCGTGCAATTTAGCTCCCCCATTCTGTGAGAAGGGTCCTGGAGGGGGGTGGAGGCGCAGCAGGGGAGACCCGGGGGATTCCCGCCCTTTTTTTTTTATTTTTTTGGGGGAGTTGCAGGGGAGGGGCGCCCTTTTTAATGATAAAAAACCGGAAAGTTTTCAGACAAAACCCAGGCATGTAATTGTACTATTTTAATGGTATACTCCCCCAAGTCCCATTTTAAAGTTTTAAACCCCGGCAGTCCCCAAAATAAAGGGACAGTTTCCCCCCATATATACCCCAATGAAAACCCGGGGTCCCCCATAATAAAATTTTAAAAGGCAGTACATATTTTTAAAAACCCGGGAGGGAATATAAAAAGTATAAACCCAGGCAGTCAATATAAAAAAACCGGGGGTCAATATAATGTTAAACCCCGGGAGTCAAAAAAGAGATAAACTAGGGGAGTCACAAAATTTTAAAAGTACGTCCCCAAAAGTCATATACCCCCAAAAGAAAAAGGATTAATATAATTTTTATATCTAGGCAGGAATATTATAAAACCCGGAGTCAAAATTAATAAAAACTTTTCAGGGGTACATATTATAAAACCCGGGGGGTTCCCCCATATAATGTATAATCCCCGGGGAGTACTTTAAAAAAACCAGAGACTCACATATAATAATAATAGTATAATCCCCGGAGTCAATAAAAAGATAATCTAGGCAGTCCCCATTTAAAGAAAGCCCCCAAAAGAAAAAAGGGGGGTCACATATAATAAAAATACCTCAGGCGTAATATTAAAAACCGGGAGGGAGATGAATAATATAATGTCAGGGAAAATAAAAAAGATAATTCCCAAGTCAAAATTTTAATAGTTAAAGCCCGGGAAATCAGATACCCCCAAAAAAAAACCGGGGGTCCAAAATAATAATATAAAACCCCGGGCCCGTCATATTATAAAACCCGGGGTTAAAAATTTAAAAAATAATCCCCGGCAGTCCCTTTAAACATATATAAAGCCCCGACCCCTTTCAATGATATAATCCCAGGGGGTTGATAAAAAATTTTCCCCCCGGGGGGCCTGGGTCCGGGGGCCCTCAAAGGGTTTGGGGCTGTTTTTTGGGGTGCCCCCCCTCTCCCCCCTAGGGTTTTGGGGTCCCCAAATTTCCCCCCAAGATCCCCCTGCTGTGAAGGAGTGCTCGTCCCTATTGGGGCGAAAGAAAAAAGTTTAGGGGATTTCAGAAAATTAAATTTTTGAAATTTTAAAACCCACTCGCCCGCTCTAAGGCCCCAAGTATGAAAATGTTTTGGTCTTAATCTCCTCTTTTGCCCATAGTTTAAATATGTAACCTAGTAACCCAAAGAGCAAAAAAAAATGGGGTTTTTTGACCCAAAAGGTTTTTTCCCTGTATTTTAACAGTCATGGGAAACAAAGGGGCCCAAAATTGGGCACTAGAGCTCCCCGGGCATGTGGGGTGGGACTTCGGATCAAAAAAGAATTTAAAGGGTCAAAAGTTCTAGGCACTAAAAAACATTTTTTTTTGTCCCTCAGTGTAATAATATATTACTAGAAAGTCCATATATAAATATAATACAGAGAGGTCACCTATAATAATATAACACCCAGAGGTCACATATAATAATATAACACCCAGAGGTCACCCATAATAATATAATACAGAGAGGCCACCTATAATAATATAATACAGAGAGGTCACCTATAATAATATAAACACGCCAGAGGTCACCATAATAATAATATAAACCTAGAGGTCACCATAATAATATAATACTAGAGAGGCCACCTATAATAATATAATCACCTGAGCGGTCACTATTAATAATATATAACTACAGAACCAGAGGTCACCTATAATAATATAATACAGAGAGGCCACCTATAATAATATAATACAGAGAGGTCACCTATAATAATATAACACCCAGAGGTCACATATAATAATATAACACCGAGCGGCCACATATAATAATATAATACAGAGAGGCCACCTATAATAATATAATACAGAAAGGCCACCTATAATAATATAATACAGAGAGGTCACCTATAATAATATAACAACACCAGAGGTCACCTATAATAATATAATACAGAGAGGTCACCTAAATACAGAGGTCTATATAAACTAAAAAACAGAGAGGTCACGTATAATAATATAATACAGAGAGGACACATATAATAATATAATACAGAGAGGTCACCTATAATAATATAACACCCAGACACCCAGAGGTCACATATAATAATATAACACCGAGCGGTCACCTATAATAATATAACACCCAGACACCCAGAGGTCACGTATAATAATATAATACAGAGAGGCCACATATAATAATATAATACAGAGAGGTCACCTATAATAATAGAGGTCACCTATAATAATATAACACACATAGGTCACCTATAATAATATAAGACAGAGAGGCCACCTATAATAATATAACACTGAGAGGTCACCTATAATAATATAATATAGAGAGGTCACCTATAATAATATAACACCCAGAGGTCACCTATAATAATATAATACAGAGAGGTCACCTATAATAATATAACACTGAGAGGTCACTTATAATAATATAACACCCAGAGGTCACCTATAATAATATAGCACCCAGAGGTCACCTATAATAATATAATATAGAGAGGTCACCTATAATAATATAATAGAGTCACTATATATACACGCAGAGGTCCACCAAATAATAATATAATACAGAGAGGTCACCTATAATAATATAATAGAGAGAGGTCACCTATAATAATATAATACAGAGAGGTCACCTATAATAATAGAATACAGAGCGGTAACCTAGAATAATCTAATAGAGAGAGGTCACTTATAATAATAATACAGAGAGGTCACCTATAATAATACAGAGAGGTCATATATAATAATATAATACAGAGAGGTCACATGTAATAATATAACACTTAGAGGTCACATATAATAATATAACACTTAGAGGTCACTTATAATAATATAACACCCAGAGGTCACCTATAATAATATAATACAGAGAGGTCACATATAATAATATAATACAGAGAAGTCACCTATAATAATATAATACAGAGAGGTCACATATAATAATATAATATAGAGAGGTCATATATAATAATATAATACAAAGAGGTCACCTATAATAATATAATACAGAGAGGTCACCTATAATAATACAGAGAGGTCACCTATAATAATACAATACAGAGAGGTCACCTATAATAATATAGAGAGGTCACCTATAATAATATAATACAGACTGTTACATTTAAAAGTACAATTTACGGCAGACACTAATGATAGTGATCATACAACAGCAGTCCCATCCCAGGCAGGAGCATAAATCCGGGCAGTCCCATGTAACGATGCCGGGCAGACACGTATACAGAGAATAATCTAATACCAAGAAGTATACAGGAAAATTAATCCCAAAGAAGTCACATATAATAGCATGATAGCGGCGCCACTGATAGGATAAGATACCGACCAGGTACAGACAAACCCCAGGCACTATACAAGACAGTCACATATAATAATATAATCCCAGGCAGTCACATATAGCGGTATCATCCCACTATAGGAATATAATACCAGGCAGTAGTATATAGGAATATAAAACCAGGCAATAGTATATAGGAATATAATACCAGGCAATAGTATATAGCAATATAATACCAGGCAATAGTATATAGGAATATAATACCAGGCAGCAGTATATAGGAATATAATACCAGGTAGGAGTATATAGGAATATAATACCAGGTAGGAGTATATAGGACTATAATACCAGGTAGGAGTATATAGGAATATAATACCAGGTAGGAGTATATAGGAATATAATACCAGGCAGCAGTATATAGGAATATAATACCAGGCAGTAGTATATAGGACTATAATACCAGGCAGCAGTATATAGGAATATAATACCAGGCAATAGTATATAGGAATATAATACCAGGCAGCAGTATATAGGAATATAATACCAGGTAGGAGTATATAGGAATATAATACCAGGCAATAGTATATAGGAATATAATGCCAGGCAATAGTATATAGGAATATAATACCAGGTAGGAGTATATAGGAATATAATACCAGGCAATAGTATATAGGAATATAATACCAGGCAATAGTATATAGGAATATAATACCAGGCAGCAGTTTATAGGAACATAATACCAGGTAGGAATATATAGGAATATAATACCAGGCAATAGTATATAGGAATATAATACCAGGTAGGAGTATATAGGAATATAATACCAGGCAGCAGTATATAGGAATATAATACCAGGAAGGAGTATATAGGAATATAATACCAGGCAGCAGTATATAGGAATATAATACCAGGCAATAGTATATAGGAATATAATACCAGGCAGCAGTATATAGGAACATAATTCCAGGTAGGAATATATAGGAATATAATACCAGGCAGCAGTATATAGGAATATAATACCAGGCAATAGTATATAGGAATATAATACCAGGCAATAGTATATAGGAATATAATGCCAGGCAATAGTATATAGGAATATAATACCAGGCAATAGTATTTAGGAATATAATACCAGGCAATAGTATATAGGAATATAATACCAGGCAGCAGTATATAGGAATATAATACCAGGCAATAGTATATAGGAATATAATACCAGGTAGCAGTATATAGGAATATAATACCAGGCAAGCAGTTATAGGAAATAATACCAGGCATGATATATAGGAATATAATACCAGGAAGGAGTATATAGGAATATAATACCAGGCAGCAGTATATAGGAATATAATAACAGGTAGGAGTATATAGGAACATAATGCCAGGCAATAGTATATAGGAATATAATACCAGGCAATAGTATATAGGAATATAATACCAGGTAGTAGTTTCTAGATGTGTAATAATAGGTCACCTCGTACAGAGATATTATACCAGGGAATAGTACAAATGAATATAAGAACCGATAGACACATAAGTCAGTAAAATACCCTGCGCCACAAAATAAGCTATAAAAGCAGTAATACATGGGTGTAGCATACCGGCAGTAATATATAGGACTATAATACCAGGCAGTAATATAAAGGAGTATGACACTGGGCCGTAGTATAGAGGGGTATGATACCTGGCAGTAACAGGAGTATAAGGAAATAGTAGTATAATACCGGCAGAAATATACAGGGATAAAATAATCGATAGTAACTTCTAGGGGTATAATACCTGTCAGTAACATACAGGAGTATAACACTGGGCCGTAGTATAGAAGGTTATGACACCCGACAGTAACAGAAGTATAATACAAGGCATAAGTATATAGTAGTATAATACCGGCCGTAATATACAGGGGTAAAATAATCGAGAGTAATACATAGGGGTGTAATACCGGTCAGTAATATATAAGGGTATAATACACGGCAGTAACATACAGGATACCGGGGGGCAGTAGTATAATACACGGCAGTAGTATATAGAATATAATGCCCAGCAGTATTATATGGGAGAATATTACCCGGCAGTAACATACAGGGGTATAACACCGGCAATAAAATATAAGTGTATACTTTCCGGCAGGAATATATAGGAGTATAATTTCAAGAAGTCACATATAAGGATATGGCACCAGGCAGCAGTGTATGGGGGATAGTAATAGGGATATGTAGTGTATGGGGGATAGTAATAGGGATATATAGTATATGGGGTATAGTAATATCGATATATAGTATATGGGGTATAGTAATAGGAATATATAGTATATGGGGTATAGTAATATCGATATGTAGTATATGGGGTATAGTAATAGGGATATGTAGTGTATGGGGGATAGTAATAGAGGATATTAGTATATTTGGGTAGGATTAGTTAATAAAGGGATATATAGTATATTGGGTATAGTAATAGGGATATGTAGTGTATGGGGTATAGTAATAGGGATATGTAGTGTATGGGGTATAGTAATAGGGATATATAGTATATGGGGTATAGTAATAGGGATATGTAGTGTATGGGGTATAGTAATAGGGATATATAGTATATGGGGTATAGTAATAAGGATATGTAGTGTATGGGGTATAGTAATAGGGATATATAGTATATTTGGGTATAGTAATAGAGATATGTAGTGTATGGGTATAGTAATAGGGATATGTAGTGTATGGGATATAGTAATAGGGATATGCAGTGTATGGGGTATAGTAATAGGGATATGTAGTGTATGGGGTATAGTAATAGGGATATATAGTATATGGGGTATAGTAATAGGGATATGCAGTGTATGGGGTATAGTAATAGGGATATGTAGTATATGGGGTATAGTAATAGGGATATGCAGTATATGGGGTATAGTAATGGATTCAGTTTGGGGTATAGTAATAGGGATATGTAGTATATGGGGTATAGTAATAGGGATATGTAGTATATAGGGTATAGTAATAGGGATATGTAGTGTATGGGTATAGTATGGGTATGCAGTGTATGGGGTATAGTAATAGGGATATATAATATATGGGGTATAGTAATATGGATATATAGTGTATGGGGGATAGTAAAAGGGATATGCATTGTATGGGGTATAGTAATAGGGATATGTAGTGTATGGGGTATAGTAATAGGGATATGTAGTGTATGGGGTATAGTAATAGGGATATGCAGTGTATGGGGTATAGTAATAGGGATATGTAGTATATAGGGTATAGTAATAGGGATATGTAGTATATAGGGTATAGTAATAGGGATATGCAGTGTATGGGGTATAGTAATAGGGATATGTAGTATATAGGGTATAGTAATAGGGATATGTAGTGTATGGGGTATAGTAATAGGGATATGCAGTATATGGGGTATAGTAATAGGGATATGTAGTATATAGGGTATAGTAATAGGGATATGTAGTGTATGGGGTATAGTAATAGGGATATGTAGTGTATGGGGTATAGTAATAGGGATATGTAGTATATGGGGTATAGTAATAGGGATATATAGTATATGGGGTATAGTAATAGGGATATGCAGTGTATGGGGTATAGTAATAGGGATATGTAGTATATAGGGTATAGTAATAGGGATATGCAGTGTATGGGGTATAGTAATAGGGATATGTAGTATATAGGGTATAGTAATAGGGATATGCAGTGTATGGGGTATAGTAATAGGGATATGTAGTATATAGGGTATAGTAATAGGATATGTATGGGGTAGTAATGGGGTATAGGTTAAATAGGGATATGTAGTATATTGGGTATAGTAATAGGGATATGCAGTGTATGGGGTTTTAGTAATAGGGATATGTAGTTATGGGTATAGTAATAGGGATATGTAGGGATATAGGGTATAGTAATAGGGAATATGTAGTTATAATAGGGATATAGTATATGGGGATAGTAAGGGTATGGTTGGGTATAGTAATAGGGATATGTAGTATATAGGGTATAGTAATAGGGATATGTAGTGTATGGTATATATAGGGTAGTAGTTTGGGATAGTAGGATATATGTATGGTATATAGTAATAGGGATATGTAGTATATAGGGTATAGTAATAGGGATATGCAGTGTATGGGGTATAGTAATAGGGATATGCAGTGTATGGGGTATAGTAATAGGGATATGTAGTATATAGGGTATAGTAATAGGGATATGTAGTATATAGGGTATAGTAATAGGGATATGTAGTGTATGGGGTATAGTAATAGGGATATGTAGTGTATGGGATATAGTAATAGGGATATGCAGTGTATGGGGGATAGTAATAGGGATATGCAGTGTATGGGGGGCACATGTGTAGGATTTGGGGCCCCACCAACCCGGGTTGAGGTCCAGGCAGGACTCGGCGTCCTCTCCGTCCCCCAGCTCCCCATGGGGGCTCAGTCCGTCCATAGAGAGGTCCAGGCCCTTGTCCGGCTCCCAGTCCCGCAGTTTCCTCTTTTTGTGGCCCCCGATTAGCGCCACCACCGAGAAGGCGTGCGCCCTGGAGCTGAGCGTGACCCCCGGGCATCTCCTCCGGTCACTCATGGTCCCGGCGGCCGGAGCCCTGCATGTGCCCTGCTGCCCCTGCGACTGCTGAGCCCGCACTGCTGCCCCTCCGACTGCTGCTCCCACCCCCCTCACCCCAATGACTGACAGCCCCAACCGAGAGGGCTCCAAATCTGTCCTGCCCTCCCCTGCACGAGGCGTTAACCCCTGCGGCCCAGAGAGGAGTCAGATCAGGACAGCCGGGGGTAAAGGGGACCCCCAGCCCTGCAGGACGTACACTGTATATATAAAGGGGACCCCCAGCCCTGCAGGACGTACACTGTATATATAAAGGGGACCCCCAGCCCTACAGGACATACACTGTATATATAACGGGGACCCCCAGGCATGCAGGACATACACTGTATATATAAAGGGGACTGCCAGCCCTGCAGGACATACTATGTATATATAAAGGGGACCCCCAGCCCTGCAGGACATACACTGTATATATATATATATATATATAAAGGGGACCCCAGCCCTGCAGGACGTACACTGTATATATAAAGGAGACCCCCTGCCCAGCAGGACATACACTGTATATATAAAGGGGACCCCCAGCCCTGCAGGACATACACTGTATATATAAAGGGGACCCCCAGCCCTGCAGGACGTACACTGTATATATATAAAGGGGACCCCAGCCCTGCAGGACATTACACGTATATTAAAGGGGACCCCCAGCCTGCAGGACATACACTGTATATATATAAAGGGGACCCCAGCCCTGCAGGACATACACTGTATATATAAAGGGGACCCCCAGCCCTGCAGGACATACACTGTATATATAAAGGGGACCCCCAGCCCTGCAGGACATACACTGTATATATAAAGGGGACCCCCAGCCCTGCAGGACTTACCATGTATATATAAAGGGGACCCCCAGCCCAGCAGGACTTTACACTGAAATATATAAGGGACCCCAAGCCCAGGACGTACACTGTATATTTTAAAGGGGACCCCCAGCCCGCAGGACATACATGTATATATAAAGGGAAACCCCCACCCAGCAGGACGTACATTTGTATATATAAAGGGGACCCCCACCCAGCAGGACTTAACACTGTATATATAAAGGGGACCCCCAGCCCAGCGGGACGTAAAACTGTATTATATAAAGCGGACCCCCAGCCTGCAGGACATACACTGTATTTTATAAAGGGACCCCAGCCCAGCAGGACGTAAAACTGTATATATAAAGGGGCCCCCCAGCCCAGCAGGACGTACACTGTATATAAAAGGGACCCCCAGCCTGCGGGGACATACACTGTATTTATAAAGGGGACCCCCCAGCCCTGCAGGACATTACACGTTATATAAAGGGGACCCCCAGCCTTTGCAGGCATACACTGTATATATAAAGGGGACCCCCCAGCCCTGCAGCACATACACTGTATATATAAAAGGGACCCCCAGCCCTGCAGGACGTACACTGTATATATATAAAGGGGACCCCAGCCCTGCAGGACATACACTGTATATATATAAAGGGGACCCCAGCCCTGCAGGACGTACACTGTATATATAAAGGGGACCCCCAGCCCTGCAGGACGTACACTGTATATATAAAGGGGACCCCCAGCCCTGCAGGACGTACACTGTATATATAAACGGGACCCCCAGCGCTGCAGGACATACAATGAAATATATAAAAGGGACCCCCAGCCCTGCAGGACGTACACGGGTACATATAAAGGGGACCCCCAGCCCTGCAGGACAAAACACTTTATAATAAAGGGGACCCCCCAGCCCTGCAGGCCCGTACACTGTATTATATAAAGGGGACCCCAGCCCTGCAGGACATACACTGTATATATAAAGGGACCCCCAGCCCTGCAGCACATACCCTGTATATATAAAAGCGACCCCCAGCCCTGCAGGACGTACACTGTATATATAAAGGGGACCCCCAGCCCTGCAGGACATACACTGTATATTTACACGGGACCCCCTGCCCTGCAGGACGTACACTGTATATATAAAGCGGACCCCCAGCCCTGCAGGACATACACTGTATTATAAAGGGACCCCCAGCCCAGCAGGACGTACACGTATTTAAAAGGGGACCCCCCAGCCCAGCAGTACATACCCTGTATATATAAAGGGGACCCCCCAGCCCTGCAGGACATACACTGTATATATAAAGGGGACCCCCCAGCCCCGCAGCACATACACTGTATATATAAAGGGGACCCCCCCGCCCCGCAGGACAGAGACGGTATATAAAAAGGGGACCCCCAGCCCTGCAGGACATACACTGTATATATAAAGGGGACCCCCCAGCCCAGCAGGATATACAAGTATATATTAAAGGGACCCAGCCCTGCAGGACTTTACACTGTATATATAAAAGGGACCCCAGCCCTGCAGGACGTACACTGTAATATAAAGGGGACCCCCACCTCCCAGAACGTACACTGTATAAAATAAAGGGGACCCCCAGCCCCGCAGGAAATCCACTGTATATATAAAGGGGACCCCCCAGTCCTGCAGGACATACACTGTATATATAAAGGGGACCCCCAGCCCTGCAGGACATACACTGTATATATAAAGGGGACCCCCAGCCCTGCAGGACATACACTGTATATATAAAGGGGACCCCCCAGCCCTGCAGGACGTACACTGTATATATAAAGGGGACCCCCAGCCCTGCAGGACATACACTTTATATATAAAGGGGACCCCCCAGCCCTGCAGGACGTACACTGTATATATAAAGGGGACCCCCCAGCCCAGCAGGACATACACTGTATATATAAAGGGGACCCCCCAGCCCTGCTGCACATACAAGGAATATAAAAAGGGAACCCCCGGCCCTGCAGCCCATACACTGTAGATATAAAGGGGACCCCCAGCCCTGCGTGCCCGTACAACTGTATAATAAAAAGGGGACCCCAGCCCTGCAGCACATACACTGTATATATAAAGGGAACCCCCAGCCCTGCAGGACGTACACTGTATATATAAAGGGGACCCCCAGCCCTGCAGGACATACACTGTATATATAAAGGGGACCCCCAGCCCAGCAGCACATACACTGTATATATAAAGGGGACCCCCACCCCAGCAGCACTACCACTTATATAAAAAGGGGGACCCCGGCCCTGCAGGACATTAACTGTATATATAAAGGGGACCCCCCAGCCCTGCAGGACATACACTGTATATATAAATGGGACCCCAGCCCTGCAGGGAACATACACTGTATATATAAAAGGGGACCCCCAGCCACAGCACATACTGTAATATAAAGGGACCCCCCAGCCCTGGCAGGACATAACACTGTAAATTATATAAAGGGGACCCCCACCCCTGCAGACATACACTGAAAATTATAAAGGGGACCCCCAGGGCCCAGCAGGCGTACACTGTATATATAAAGGGGACCCCCAGCCCCTGCAGGAACTACATTTGTATATATAAAGGGGACCCCCAGCCTGCAGGACATACACTTAAAATATAAAGGGGACCCCCAGCCTGCAGGACGTACACGTATATATAAAAGGGACCCCCAGCCCTGCAGGAACGTCCCACTGTATATATAAAGGGGACCCCCAGCCCTGCAGGACATACACTGTATATATAAAGGGGACCCCCAGCCCTGCAGGACATACACTGTATATATAAAGGGGACCCCCAGCCCTGCAGGACCTACACTGTATATATAAAGGGGACCCCCGGCCCGGCAGGACGTACACTGTATATATAAAGCGGACCCCCAGCCATGCAGGACGTACACTGTATATATAAAGGGGACCCCCAGCTCAGCAGGACATACACTGTATATATAAAGGGGACCCCCAGCCCAGCAGGACGTACACTGTATATATAAAGGGGACCCCCAGCCCTGCAGGACGTACACTGTATATATAAAGGGGACCCCCTGCCCAGCAGGACATACACTGTATATATAAAGGGGACCCCCAGCCTGCAGGACGTACACTGTATATATAAAGGGGACCCCCTGCCCTGCCGGACGTACATTTGTATATAAAGGGACCCCCAGCCCGCAGGACGTACATGTATATAATAAAAAGGGGCCCCCCAGCCCTGCAGGACTTACACTGTATATATAAAGGGGACCCCCAGCCCTGCAGGACGTACACTGTATATATAAAGGGGACCCCACGCCCAGCAGGACCTACACGGTATATATAAAGGGTACCCCCAGCCCTGCAGGACGTACACTGATTATTTAACGGGTACCCCAGCCCAGCAGGACGTACACTGTATATATAAAGGAGACCCCCTGCCCAGCAGGACATACACTGTATATATAAAGGGGACCCCCAGCCCTGCAGGACATACACTGTATATATAAAAGGGACCCCCAGCCCTGCAGGACATACACTGAATATACAGCAATACTCCATACTGCTCCCAGCCCTGTATAAAGGGGACCTCAGCCCTGCAGGACGTACACTGTATATATAAAGGGGACCCCCAGCCCTGCAGGACATACACTGTATATATAAAGGGGACCCCCAGCCCTGCTGGACATACACTGTATATATAAAGGGGACCCCCAGCCCTGCAAGACGTACACTGTATATATAAAAGGGACCCCCAGCCCTGCAGGAAACATACACTGTATAAAATAAAGGGGACCCCCAGCCCTGCAGGACATACACTGTATATATAAAGGGGACCCCCAGCCCTGCAGGACGTACACTGTATATATAAAGGGGACCCCCAGCCCTGCAGGACATACACTGTATATATAAAGGGGACCCCCAGCCCTGCAGGACATACACTGTATATATAAAGGGGACCCCCAGCCCTGCAGGACATACACTGTATATATAAAGGGGACCCCCAGCCCAGCAGGACATACACTGTATATATAAAGGGGACCCCCAGCCCAGCAGGACATACACTGTATATATAAAGGGGACCCCCAGCCCAGCAGGACGTACACTGTATATATAAAGGGGACCCCCAGCCCTGCAGGACATACACTGTATATATAAAGGGGACCCCCAGCCCAGCAGGACATACACTGTATATATAAAGGGTACCCCCAGCCCAGCAGGACATACACTGTATACACAGCAATGATCCACACTGCTCACAGCTCTATATAAAGGGGACCCCCCCCCCCAGCCCTGCAGGACGTACACTGTATATATAAAGGGGACCCCCAGCCCTGCAGGATGTACACTGTATATATAAAGGGGACCCCCAGCCCTGCAGGACATACACTGTATATATATAAAGGGGACCCCCAGCCCTGCAGGACGTACACTGTATATATAATGGGGACCACCTGCCATGCATGACATACAATGTATATATATATATATATAGGGGACCCCCCCAGCCCTGCAGGGCGTACACTTTATATATAAAGGGGACCACCAGCCCTGCGGGATTTTAAAACTGTATTATAAAGGGGACCCCCAGCCTGCAGGACATCCCACTGTATATATATAAAGGGGACCCCCAGCCCTGCAGGACGTACACTGTATATATAAAGGGGACCCCCAGCCCTGCATGACATACACTGTATATATATATATAAAGGGGACCCCCAGCCCAGCAGGACATACACTGTATATATAAAGGGGACCCCCAGTCCTGCAGGACATACACTGTATAGATAAAGGGGACCCCCAGTCCTGCAGGACATACACTGTATATACAGCAATGATCCCTACTGCTCACAGCCCTGTATAAAGGGGAACCACAGTCCTACAGGACATACACAGTATATATAAAGGGGACCCCCAGCCCAGCAGGACATACACTGTATATATATAAAGGGGACCCCCAGCCCTGCAGGACATACACTGTATATACAGCAATGATCCCTACTGCTCACAGCCCTGTATAAATGGGACCCCCAGTCCTGCAGGACATACACTGTATATATAAAGGGGACCCCCATCCTGCAGGAAAATACATGTATTATATTAAAGGAGACCCCCAGCCCTGCAGGACATACACTGTATATATAAAGGGGACCCCCAGCCCTGCAGGACGTACACTGTATATATAAAGGGGACCCCCCAGTCCTGCAGGACATACACTGTATATATAAAGGGGACCCCCAGCCCAGCAGGACATACACTGTATATATAAAGGGGACCCCCAGTCCTGCAGGACATACACTGTATATATAAAGGGGACCCCCCAGTCCTGCAGGACATACACTGTATATATAAAGGGGAACCACAGTCCTACAGGACATACACAGTATATATAAAGGGGACCCCCAGCCCAGCAGGACATACACTGTATATATAAAGGGGACCCCCAGTCCTGCAGTACATACACTGTATATACAGCAATGATACCTACTGCTCACAGACCTGTATAAAGGGGACCCCCAGCCCTGCAGGACATACACTGTATACACAGCAATGATCCATGCTGTTTCGCTGTACTCCATATCAGAACACTAAAAAGTCACCCCCGGGGCCTCCAGGTGGCAGGGGTGTAGAGGTGTCTGGAGGGTCTCAGCCCTGGTTTCGGGGGAGGAGGGGAGCATTGCATTCAGCCCCTTCTCCGTGGCTGATAACAGAGGACAGTAGACCCTGAGCCTGTCCCCCCCGGAGATGATGGAGAGGAGCCATGACTGTGTCTCCTGCGCTGCACAAATCTCCCCCAGGTCTGTGTCTAGATAATCCGCATCGATATCGATATAGATAATATACTTCTATATCTATATATAATCGTACATACGGGTCTATCTAGATAATTCTCATCTATATCTATATATAATCATACATACGGGTCTAGAGGATACACTTCTATATTTAAATACAATCATACATACGGGTCTAGAGGATACACTTCTATATCTATATATAATCATACATACGGGTCTAGAGGATACACTTCTATATCTATATATAATCATACATACGGGTCTAGAGGATACACTTCTATATCTATATATAATCGTACATACGGGTCTATCTAGATAATACACTTCTATCTCCTGTATATAATCATACATACGGGCTATCTAGATAATACATTCTATCTCCTGTAAAATAAAACATACATAGGGGCTATCTAGAATATAACTTCTATCTCCTGTATATAATCATACATACGGGTCTATCTAGATAATACACTTCTATCTCCTGTATATAATCATACATACGGGTCTATCTAGATAATACACTTCTATCTCCTGTATATAATCATACATACGGGTCTATCTAGATAATACACTCCCTGTTTGCACCGGACATGTACTTCTATCTAGATAATGCACTTTCATTGACCTATAGACATCGCACATACAGTGCTATCTAGATAAAACACATTGCTATTCCTACATATGACACAAGCAGGTCTCTCCAGATACAACTCCTCTGTCTATATCTACAAGGTACTAGTAATTGTATCTAGATAATGCCCATCTAGCTGTATACACCGGACATGTCATTGTATCTAGATAATCCAGACATCTCTCTGCACGTATAGCTGGCACATAGACTTCTATCTAGATAATCCAGACTATCTCTGTCCTCGGCCCCTCTCTCGCTGCGGTCTCTCCGGTCGGGGTCTCTCCGGTCGGGGTCTCTCTCGGTCTCTCCGGTCGGGGTCTCTCTCGGTCTCTCCGGTCGGGGTCTCTCTCGGTCTCTCCGGTCGGGGTCTCTCTCGGTCTCTCTGGTCGGGGTCTCTCCGGTCGGGGTCTCTCTCGGTCTCTCCGGTCGGGGTCTCTCTCGGTCTCTCCGGTCGGGGTCTCTCCGGTCGGGGTCTCTCCGGTCGGGGTCTCTCCGGTCGGGGTCTGTCAGGCCGCGGTCTCTCCGGTCGGGGTCTCTCCGGCGGGGTTTTCTCCGGGCCCCGGTCTCTCCGGGCGGGTCCCCTCAGGCCGCGGTCTCTCCGGACGGGGTCTCTCCGGTCGGGGTCTCTCAGGCCGCGGTCTCTCCGGACGGGGCCTCTCCGGTCGGGGTCTCTCTGGTCGGGGTCTGTCAGGCCGCGGTCTCTCTGGTCGGGGTCTGTCAGGCCGCGGTCTCTCCGGTCAGGGTCTCTCCGGCTGCTGTCTCTCCGGCTGCTGTCTCTCCGGCCGCGGTTTCTCCGGTCGGGGCCTCTCCGGTCGGGGTCTCTCCGGCCGCGGTCTCTCCGGTCGGGGTCTCTCTCGGTCTCTCCGGCTGCTGTCTCTCCTGCCGCAGTCTCTCCGGTCGGGGTCTCTCCGGTCGGGGTCTCTCCGGCTGCTGTCTCTCCGGTCGGGGTCTCTCCGGTCGGGGTCTCTCCTGCCGCTGTCTCTCCGGTCGGGGTCTCTCCGGCTGCTGTCTCTCCGGTCGGGGTCTCGGCGGTTCCTGCACATTCTGCTCTCGGACTAGAAATTCGCGCATTCCTGCTTCTTTTCTCTGCGACAATTCTGGACGCGATCGCAGCAGAGAAGCGAGAACCGAGCGCAGAGCCCGAAGCCGCCTGATGCCGGTAACCCTCAGTGCATAGCATCACCGGGTTATTATATGGGATGTGTGAGGATTATAGATTACAATGTGTTATAGGATTATTACAGGTCATCTGTGCGGATTATATATCGTATATCACTGTAATATATAATATTAGCTGATTTTTCTATGTGATTGATTGGGATTATGTACCCCGTATGCTATTATACAATTATTATATGTAGTAAATGCTCACTGGCTGTGTATACATGCACTGTCTGTATATAGATGTACTTATTTGTATATACATGTACTTATCTGTATATAAATGTACTTTTCTGTATATAGCTGTACTGTCTGTATACAGATGCGCTGTCTGTACATAGATGCACTTATCTATGTATAGATGCATTTATATAGGTGCTCTGACTTTATATAGATGCACGGTGTGTATATAGATGTGCGCTCTGTATTTACATGTTCGCTCTGTATATAGGTTTTTGTGTATAGATTTACTTATCTGTATATAGATGTACTGTCTTTATATAGATGTAATTATCAGTATATAGATGTCCTGTCTGTATATAGATGTAATTGTCTGTAAACAGATGCACTGTCTGTGTATACATGTACTGTCTATATATAGATGCACTGTATATAGATGTACTGTCTGTATATAGCTGTACTGTCTCTACATAGATGCACTGTCTGTATATAGATGTACTGTCTGTATATAGATGTAATTATCACTATAAAGATGTCCTGTCTGTATATAGATGTAATTGTCTGTAAACAGATGCACTGTCTGTATATGACAGTACTTCTATATATAAGATGCTCTGTATATAGATGTATCTGTCTGTATATAGCTGTACTGTCTCTACATAGATGCACTGTCTGTATATAGATGCACTGTCTGTATATAGATGCACTTATCTGTATATATATATGCACTGTCTGTATATATGTATGCACTGTCTGTATACAGATGTACGGTCTGGGCGGCAGGTTCATTCACTTTTTATATTAATACTCACCATTGTATAAAACATGCTACGGAGGTTCAGTGTTTCACCATGCACTTCTTCACTCCTCAACTCTAATAGATTGTAAGCTCTTGTGTCTGATCTGCCAGTAGCTTTTTACTGTGTAATGTTATTTAGTAATCATCTACATTGTACATTGCTGCGGCATACGTTGGCGCTATATCAATAAAGATTATTATTACTACAGAGAAGGACTATTCATCCTACATCTCTGTGAATTATACACAATTATAGGAGTCTTGTAATATGATATAGAATGACGATTATACATATCATGTATTACTGTACGATATAAACTATTAAAGGAGATGTATGAGAATGATATATAATGTATCACTAGTGGATATTCAATAGTATAGGATTATTCTATGTGATGTTTGAGGATAATGTGTCCTATATTTCTGGACAATATATAGCACTATGGGATTATTCTATGTGATGTGTGAGGATTATGTGTCCTGTATTTCTGAACAGTATAGTACTATGGGATTATTCTATGTGATGTATGAGGATTATGTGTCCTGTATTTCTGGACAATATTAGCACTATGTGATTATTCTTTGTGTTGTGTGTTGTTTTTGTGTCCTTTATTTCTTAACATTATAGTACTATGGGATTATTCTATGTGATGTATGAGGATTATGTGTCCTGTATTTCTGGACAATATATAGTACTATGGGATTATTCTATGTGATGTGTGAGGATTATGTGTCCTATATTTCTGGACAATATATAGTACTATGGGATTATTCTATGTGATGTGTGAGGATTATGCATCCTATATTTCTGAACAATATATAGCACTATGGGATTATTCTATGTGATGTATGAGGATTATGTGTCCTGTATTTCTGAACAATATATAGTACTATGGGATTATTCTATGTGATGTGTGAGGATTATGTATCCTGTATTTCTGAACAGTATAGTACTATGGGATTATTCTATGTGATGTATGAGGATTATAAATCTTGCATCACTACAACATACAAGAGAAATCCTTGTACTGTCAATTGATTATGTATATGTATTATGATCATGTATAATATTATTCCATTACTACATATAATGTAGGATAATCTGTCATGCATCACTGTACATTATATAATATAGGATTGAATATCACACACCACTTACTAGATCCACTGTGCAATATCTTCTATAGCATTATGTGATCACTAGTTATTAGTGATGTGTGATAGATAATCCTGTGTGACATATAATAATTAGATCATGTAGATTGTAGATTGAAATAGGATACATTATCTTTGTAATAATCCTATGATATATATAATACAGTGATATATGATACATCAGCTTCATACTCCAATTATCATATAACATTATATATGGTACAGTGATGCATGATTTATTATCAGACATTTGTTATAATAATCCTGTACTATTATACATTGCACAGTTGTATTACATATCATATATTGGACAGTGAGACATAATTTTCTTATAAAAATTATAATAAATCTATATTATTATTGTATATTGGACAGTGATACAGGATATATTATCATACATTAGCTATAATTAACCTATATTATTATACATTGGCTGTTACATTACATGTAATATATTGGACAGTGATGCATGCTATTAGAAAAAAACATACAATAAATCTTTATTATTATATGTTGTACAATGGTACATGATATATTATCTTTATACATTGACATATAATCATCCTATACTATTATGTACTAATAATATTATAAATTGCACAGTGATGCATGGTATGTGATCCTTATACATACCGTAAATAAATCTATGAAATTATATATCACATACTCATATATGTTATATATTCCTCAGACATCACATGTAATAATCATCCTATAGTATATATTGTTACACATAAGTTATACAATTTATCTACTATTATACATTACACAGTGATACATATTATCCTTGTAAGTATAGTTATATATTGTATATATTATGTATTATGTACTGATACATATTATATATATATATATATATATATATATATATATATATATTCCTCAACATCACATGTAATAATCATTCCATTTTATATGTTGTATAGTGACGCATAGGTTATCTTTATAACATACAATTAATCTATACTATTATATATTGTACAAAGATACAGGATATATTATCTTCATACATTACCTATAATAATCCTATATTATTATATATTTTACAGTGATACAGAAAATATTATCCTTAGAACATATAATAAACCTATAATATTACATAATGTATACTGATATTTTATATATTACATGAAATAATTATTCCATATTATATATTGTATAGATGTTAAATTATCTTCAAACATTAACTATAATAATTCAATAATAGTATACATTGTACAGTGATACATTATATATTATACAATGCACAACGATACATATGTTATATATTTCACAGTGATACATTATATATTTCACAGTGATACATTATATATTATACAATGCAAAGCGATACATAATATTTTATCCTTACACATAACATACAATAAATCTGTAATGTTGCAGATACATGATGCAGATTCTTCAGACATCACATATCAAAATCCTGTATTATATTTTGTTCAGTGATGTCTGAAATATATTTACCATGCATCACATAAGACACAATAATACATGATATAGATTCCTCATCATCCATATTATCTACTGTTCATGATATATAACTCTCCTATATGCTATAATAATTATAGAGTATTACATAGCAATCATGCTACACATAGCAGCTCATCCACATATATCAATATAATAATCCTATACTATGATATATGGTTCGGTAAAGCAGGATAGCCGGCCCCCATACACCATATGTTGTATTGTTACAGCATGATATATTGTGCAATCATACAGGACATGTTATACATACATCACATGTAATAATCCTGTGTGTCTAAACACTGCAGTGATGTGTGCGATACAGTCCTCATATATCACATGGAAGAATCCTATAATTCTGTGCATTAAATAGTGGTAGTGGTAATAGTGGTAATTCTTCCCCAATCATCATATATAATATAAATAATATAATATAAATGATTGCACAGCGACACAGGGTATCCAATACTTATACCTCATATATAATACTCCTATAATATAAATGATTGCACAGCGACACAGGGTATCCAATACTTATACCTCACATATCATACTCCTATAATATAAATCATTGCACAGCGACACAGGGTATCCAATACTTATACCTCAATAATACTCCATAATATAAATGATTGAAGGAACAGGTATCCAATACTTTATACCTCATATTAATATCCTATAATATAAAATATTGTAAGTGATACAGTATCAATACTTATACCTCAATTATAAAAATCCTATAATATAAATTATTGCACAGGAACAGGGTACCCAATACTTATACCTCACATATCATACTCCTTAATAAAAATTTATTGCACAGCGACACAGGGTATCAATACTTATACCTCAAATCATACTCCTATAAAAATAAATATTGCAAGCGACACAGGGTATCAAATACTTATACCTCATATATAATACTCCTATAATATAAATGATTGCCCTGCGACACAGGATATCCAATACTTATACCTCATATTTAATACTCCTATAATATAAATGATTGTAGAGTGATACAGGGTATCCAATACGTAAACCTATAATAAAAATGATTGCCCAGCGACACAGGATATCCAATACTTATACCTCATATTTAATACTCCTAAAATTTTAAAAATGATTTAAGTGAACGGGTTCCAAATACTTATACCTCATATATAATGCTCCTATAATATAAATGATTTCACAGCGACACAGTGTATCCAATACTTATGCTTCAGATGTAATACGCCTATAATATAAATGATTGTGGAAGAAATATCCAATACTTATCCAAGAAATCCTATAATATAAATGATACAGCGAACAAGGATATCCAATACTTATACCTCATATTTAATACTCCTATAATATAAATGATTATACAGCGACACAGGGTATCCAATACTTATGCTTCAGATGTAATACTCCTATAATATAAATGATTACATATATGTCCAAATATCTAATACTTACAGCTCAGATGCAATAATCCCATATACTGTACAAAACACAGTGATACATGGTATATAGTCCCCAGAAATCACATATAATGCTCAGTACATATCGTCCACGTAAAGAAATATAATCCTGTAATACTACACTCTGCACAGTTAAACATTATAAAGTATCCCCCATCATGGTAGATACCATTCCTCACATATGAGATAGAAGAATCCTAGAAATGTATGTTACAGAGTGAGAATGGAAAATCCTCATCCATCATATAGGATTCCATTGCAGTATGTACTGTCCAGGGCATGGGATCTGCAATCCATATATATCTGATATAAGAGTCGTAGAAGAGAATTACAGTATATGTCATTTCATACATCATATATAATAATATAATTCGTTCCTATACAAGAATAACCGTCCCTGCCCCCAGGAGCTTACACTCATATAACTGATAAATAACCCTCATACTGTTACTGTTATTTAACTTACTGTTAAATTACCTGTCATACACCTGTATTTACTGCACAGGTAGACTTGATATGTAATCCTCATGCATCACATGCAGTAATCCTGTAACATTACACACTGATACATTGTACATAATCCTCATGCATCACATGTAGTAATCCTGTAACATTACTGTACACACCGATACATTGTACATAATCTTCATGATATAATCCCATGTTATAGAGCCCATAGTGATACAAGATATATAATCTTCATACAGCTCTTATAATCCGAGAATGTATTTCTAAAATATAATTGATAATTAATCATCATACATCATAACGTTACATTATATATCATATCTATATTTGTTGTACAGTTAGACACAATATGATAATCCACTGATATTAAACATTGCCCAGTGATGCATGATAGATAATCCTCATACATATTTTACAATAATCCTATAATATTCTATATTATACAGTGATATTTGATAAAGAATCTTCAGACATAGAGAGAGATAGAGAGAGCATAATTAGAGAGATACATGGATAGATAGGAGATAGGTACAGAGACAAATAGAAAATAGATATGAGATAGATATGAGATAGATAGGGATAGATAGATAGATAGATAGATAGATAGATAGATAGATATGAAAAGATAGATAGTAGATAGATATGAGAAGATAGATAGCGATAGATGATAGAGATAGTAGATAGATAGATAATAGATAAGATAGATGAATAATAGAAGAAATAGATATGGGAAAAAAGATATGAGATAATGATAGATAGATAATAGGGGAAAAATAGTAGATAGATATTAGATAGAAGAGAAAGATAGATAGATAAATAAAATAGGAGAGGGGAAAAGATAGATATGAGTAGATAGATAGATAGTAGATAGATGAAGATAGAATGGGAAGAAAATAGATAATTTTTAGATATGAATAAAGATATGAGATAGAAAGATGATAGATTGGGATAATAGGATAGAAAATAGATTGAGATGGATAGATAATATGAATAAATAGATAGATAGTATGAATAGATAGATAGTTTGTAGATAGATAATATGAGATAGAAGATAAAATAGAAGATAGATAGATAATAAGGATAGATAGATAGATAGTAGATAGGATAGATAGTAGATATGGTAGAAGATAATAGATATGAATAGATAGTATGGATAGATAATAATAAATAAATAATAGTAGCTGCCATTGGATCACACATATGGATCACACAGATTTATTGGCACAAATTGCACCAACATTTTTTACACATGACATTGCATGGTAAGCAGAGGCAGAACTCGAAGCTCATGGGCCCTAGTGCAAAAAGTGAAATGAGTCCCCTGGCTGCCATGTGCCGCTTACAATGTTGGTATCTCCTTATGTGGCTGAAGGGTTTTTGGGCCTCCCCAAGCTTCAGGTCACGGTAGGGACTGCTACCTCTGCACCCCTTATAGTTACTCCCCTGAAGGTAAGCTTTTTACAGAGACTACGCCCCTTTGGTCAGACGAGAGATAGAAGGGGGACATGTATGAACACTGTCTAGGTCTAATACTTTGTTGCCCATAGCCACCAATTCAGTGCCATGAGCAAACACTCAGACGTCCCTAGTAACCATTCAGATACCCATAGCGAACCAACTCAGAGCCATAGCAAAATTCAGAGGCACATAGCAACCAATCAGAGTCTCATAGCAAAACCAGTCAGAGGCCTCATTGCAACAATCAGAGCCATAAACACCAATCAGAACCCACAACAACCAATTAGAGCCATAGCAAACCAATCAGAGTCAAAGTGACACTCAGACCATATTACAAATAGAGCCCATAGCAACCAATCAGACCCACAACAACATTTTAGAGCCCATAGCAACCAAGTCAGAGCCCACAGCAACAATCTGAACCCATAGCTACCAATCAGAGCCCATAGCAACCAATCAGAGCCAACAGCAACCAACAGAACCCATAGCTTACCAATCAGAGACCATAGCAACCAATCAGAGCCCGCTTTCGTTTTTCAGAGCTCTATATAATTGAATGCGGAGCTCTGATTGGTTGTTTGGGACTCTGATTGAGTTGCCTATGAGATTGATTGGTTTTGCTGTGTACTCTGATTGTGTTGATATGAGCTCTGATTGCTGATATGTGCTTGGTTGCGAGGGTATGAGTGGTTTGTATGGGCTCTGATGATTGGTTGCTATGAGCTCTGATTGGCTGATATGAGCTCTGGTTGCTATGGGCTCTGATTGGTTGCTATGGGCTCTGATTGGTTACTATGAGCTCTGATTGGCTGATATGAGCTCTGGTTGCTATGAGCTCTGATTAGTCACTATGGGCTCTGGTTGGTTACTATGACATCTGATTGGCTGCTATGGGCTCTAATTGGTTGCTATGGGCTCTGGTTGGTTGCTATGAGCTCTAATTGTTGCCTATGGGGCTCTGGTTTGGTTGCTATGGAGCTCTGATTAGTCACTATGGGCTCTGGTTGGTTACTATGGGCTCTGGTTGGTAACTATGGGCTCTGGTTGCTATGGGTAACAAAGAAAGTTTTAGATCTAGACATTTTTCATACCTGAGACCCAGAACTGTCTAGAAGTTGTCTAAAATGCATCATAAATGTGGTGCAAAGCACAGGCGGCAGCAGTTTTGATGTAACTGCTTTAATAAATGTGCCTCAATGTATCACTCCCACCATCCCAGCCCCCAGGAGCTGACACTCTAACCTCCGTCTATCCTATACAAGTATTACTCCCACCATCCCAGCCCCCAGGAGCTTACACTCTAACCTCCGTCTATCCTATACAAGTATTACTCCCGCCATCCAGCCCCAGGAGCTCACTTCTAAACTCCGTCTATCTATACAAGCTATACATACCCACCATCCCAGCCCCCAGGAGCTTACACTCTAACCTCCGTCTATCCTATACAAGTATTACTCCCACCATCCCAGCCCCCAGGAGCTTACACTCTAACCTCCGTCTATCCTATACAAGTATTTACTACCTACCATTCCAGCCACCAGGAGCTTACTCTTATAATCTCCCTTCTATCATATCTAGTATTGACTCCCACATCCCAGCCACCAGGAGCTTACACTCATAACCTCCGTCCTAGCCTATACAAGTTTTACTCCGCCATCCCAGCCCCCCGGAGCTTACACTCTACTCTCCGTCTATCCTATACAAGTATTACTCCCACCATCCCAGCCCAGGAGCTTACACTCTAACCTCCGTCTATCCTATACAAGTATTACTCCCACCATCCCAGCCCCCAGGAGCTTACACTCTAATCTACTTCCTATCTATACAAGTATTACCTCCCCCATCCCTGCCCCCGGAGCTTACACATCTAACCTCCGTCTATCCCTATACAGTATTACTCCCACCATCCCAGCCCCCATGAGCTTACTCTCTAACCTGCGTCTATACTATACCAGTATTACGCCCACCATCCCTGCCCCCAGGAGCTTACACTCTTACCTCCCTCTATCCTATACAAGTATTACTCCCACCATCCCAGCCCCCAGGAGCTTACACTCTAACCTCCGTCTATCCTATACAAGTATTACTCCCATCATCCCAGCCCCCAGGAGCTTACACTCTAATCTCCGTCTATCCTATACAAGTATTACTCCCACCATCCCAGCCCCCAGGAGCTTACACTTAACTCGTCTATCCTTATACATAGTATTATCCACCATCCCCAACCACCAGGAGCTTTACACTCAAACCTACGTTATCCTATACAAGTATTCTCCGCCATCCAGCCCCAGGAGCTTACACTCTAATCTCCTTCTATCCTATACAAGTATCACTCCCACCATCCCCGCCCCCAGGAGCTTACACTCTAACCTCCGTCTATCCTATACAAGTATTACTCCCGCCATCCCAGCCCCCAGGAGCTTACACTCTAACCTCCGTCTATCCTATACAAGATTACTCCCACATCCAGCCCCCAGGAGCTCTACACCTAACCTAGTCTATCTATAACGCAAGTAATTACCTTCACACACATCCCTAGCCCTCCAGGGCTTACACTCTAATCTCCTTCTATCCTGTACAAGTATCACTGCCATCATCACTGCTCTGGGAGCTTGCAGACACTGCTCAGAATAGTAGATGATTTATCGGCTGCTGCTGCCACCTGCTGGACGGAAGGCGGCGTACACTATAAATCTGTATACATTTCGGAATTCATCAGACCCAGGACCCTAAATATATTGACCAGATCCCCTCTCCACACGGGTCACAGATCAGGCCTGTGCCACCCCTTCTGAAATAACAGGTAGCAAACAGGGAGACTCATAGTGACCAATAAAAGCCCATCACTCCGAGAACATAGCAACCAATCAAAACCCATCACTCCAAGCACATAGCGACCAATCAGAGCCCATCACAATCACTCCGAGCAAATAACAACCAATCAGAGCTCATCACAATCACTCCGAGCACATAGCGACCAATCAGAGCTTCATTTCACAATCACCTCTGAGCTCCCTTAGACCACTCAGAGCCCATCACAATCACTCCGAGCCCATAGTGACCAATCAGAGCCCATCACAATCACTCCGAGCACATAACAACCAATCAGAGCCCATCACAATCACTCCGAGCCCATAGCGACCAATCAGAGCCCATCACAATCACTCCGAGCCCATAGCGACCAATCAGAGCCCATCACAATCACTGAGAGCACATAGCGACCAATCAGAGCCCATCACAATCACTCCGAGCACATAGCGACCAATCAGAGCCCATCACAATCACTCCGAGCACATAGCGACCAATCAGAGCCCATCACAATCACTCAGAGCACATAGCGACCAATCAGAGCCCATCACACTCAATTTCCCGGAAAAACCTTAAAACAACAGAAATACCCAACCCCCCCAAACACTCCGAGAAAACAAAAAAACCCCCAATCATGGCCCTCCAAACCCCCAAACCTCCCGAGCCCATAGCAAACCAATTAGAGGGCACACAATCACTCCCCCCCTGCAAAACCCCAAGGAAAAGGGGGGCCACACAAATCACTCGGACCCCAAAACGACCAATCAAAAGCCCTCACAATCACTCGGCCCATTACCAATCAGAGCCCATCCAATCACTCCAGCAATAAAAAACCAATTTTGAGCCACCCCCCCCTCACTCCGAGCACATACACCCCCAAAAGGCCCATCACAATCACTCCGAGCACATAGCGACCAATCAGAGCCCATCACAATCTAATTTCCAAAAAAACAAAACCCAAACAAGCCCTCAAATCCCCCCCAAAAAATTCCCAGCCCAAAAAAAAACCCCAAAAACCCCTCAGGCCAACACAATACCCAAAAACTAAACGACCAATCAGAGCCATCCAATCCTCCCAAAAAAAACAAACAACCAACAAGCCCTCACCAAAACACTCGGGGCCCCAAGCGAAACCAATCAGAAACCCCTTCCCCCAAAACACTCCGAGAAAATTTCAAAACCAAACAGAGCCCCACATCACTCTAGCCATAAACCAATCAGAGCCCTCACAATCATTCTAGCCCATAGCGACCATCAGAGCCCATCCCAAAAAACTCCGACCTTTTAAAAACCAATCCGACCCATCCAATCACTCCCCACCCCATAGCGGGGCCAATCAAGGGGCCCCTCACAAACACTCCGACACATAAAAACCAATCAGAAACCCATCACAATCACTCCGAGCCCATAGCGACCAACAGAGCCCATCACAATCACTCGAGCACATACAACCAATCAAGCCCATCAAAAATTCAAAATCCCGAGCCCCCAACGACCAAACAACAGGACCCATTTAAAAAAATCACTCCAAAAAACATAGCGACCAATCAGAGCCAACACAATCACTCCGAGCAAAAAAAAACCCAATCAAGCCATCACAATCACTCCAAGCACAAAACGACCAATCAGAGCCCATCACAATCACTCCAAGCATAAAACCAATCGACCATCACAATCACTCGACCCCAAGCAAAACCAAATTGAGGGCATCACAAACACCCCCGACCCCATAGCACCATCAGAGCCCCTCACAATACTTGACCCCAACACCAATAAAGAGCCCATCACAATCACTTTAGCCCAAAAAGGACCAATCAAGCCCCATACCAAACAATGGGGGCACATAAAAACCCAAACAGAGCCCATCACAATCACCCGAGCATATAACAACCAAAACAAACTCCATCACAAAAAAAACAACCTTTTAAAATCCGCCCAAGCGACCAAACAGGCCCCATCACAATCACCGTCCGAGCACATAACAAAACCAAATCAAGCCATCACAACACTCCAAAACCACAAAAAAAACCAAACAGAGCCCATCACAATCCTCCAAAACAAACCCCAAACGGGACCAATTCAGAACCCAACACAATCAAGATCACAAAAATCAAAACAACCAAACAGGCTCACACAAAACACTCGAGTCTATAAAAACAAACCCAAAAACCCCCCCCAAGCCCAAACCCAACAATCACCAAAAACCTTCCAAAAAATAAAACCAACAAAGCCCCCACTCATCCACAAAAACAAACAAAATTTTAAAAAAACCCCAAACCCCAACCCAATCAACCCCCAAAACACTGAGCCCATAGCGACCAAACAGAGCCCACACAAACACTCCCGAGCCCATAGGACCAATCAGGAGCCCATCACCCAATCATCCGGCCCAATAGGGGGAACCAAAAAAAGCCCTCACAACACTCCCAGCCTACAAAAATCAGACTTATCACAATCATTCCCACCAAAAGGGCCAATCAAGCCCATCACAATCACTTCGAGCCCATAGTGACCAATCATAGCCCATCACAATCACTTCGAGCACATAGCGACCAACCAGACCATCACTCTGAGCCCATAGCGACCAATCAAAGTCCATCACAATCACTCCGAGCCCATAAAAACCAATCAGGCCCCTCAAAATTTCCCAAAAAACAAAAATAGCACCAATCAACCCTCCTCCTCCGAGCCATAACAACCCAAACAAGCTCAAAACCCAATCACTCCAGCCCCTACGACCCCAATAGGCCCATCACAATCACTCCCACACAAACACCAAAACAGAGCCCCTAAACAAACCTCCAGCCATAGCACCAATCAAGCCCTCACAATCACTCGAGCCATAACAACCCCCTTAGACCCATACAACCCTAGCCCCATAGGACCCAAATCAGAAAACCCATCACAACACTCCGAACATACACCAATCAAAAGCCAAAAATCACTTTGAACCCATAACCAACAAGCCCATCAACACCTCCGACCCCCATAGCAACCAATCAAGCCCATCCCCTTTTCCTCCGACCCATAGGAAACCCAAACAGGCCCATACAATCACTCCAAAAAACCCCTAGGACCAATAACCATCACAATCAAATCGACACATAACCCAACAACCCAAAAACATCCCACACAAACACCTCCGAACCTTCCCCCCAAGACTAAAAAAAAACAGGCCCATCACAATCATCGACCAAGCGACCAATCAAAACCCAACAAATCACTCCGAGCCCCTAAAAACCAATCAAGCCAATTTTACAATCACTCCGAACCCATAGGAAAACCCAATCAGAAGCCCATCACAAAACATTTAAACCCCATAGCACCAATCAGAGCCATCACAAATGGGGCCAAAAACCTAACCCTCACTCATTTTCCCACACAATAAAACCCCCAGGGCCCATCACAATCCCCTCCGGCAAAATAGCACCCAAACAAACCCATCACAATCACTCCAGGGGCCCTACACCAAAGACCATCCAAATCACCCCGACCCAAAAAGCAACCAATAAGCCCATCAAATCATCCCCAGCAAATAAACCAATCAGAGCCCCAACACAATCACTCCCAGCCATTGCACCAAAACAAGCCCACAAATCACTCCCCCCCCATAAAACCAATCAGAGCCCCCCATCCACAATCCCAAATTTGCCTTTTCCTAACCCAGCCACATAGGAAAAAGAGCCCAAACAGAGCCCATAGCCCATCAAAGTCACAACCTACCCCCAAAGGCCAAAAAAACCACACAAAACCCAACAATGCCCTCAAAATCACTACCCCAGCCATAACAACCAATCCCAAACACTAGCCCAAACCCCACCAATCAGACCACCAACAAAAAAACCCGACCCCAAACAACAAGCCCATCACAATCCTCGAGCCATAACACCAATTTTAGAAGCCCCATCCAAAAACAAATGAGCCCATAGGGGGCCATCAGAAACCCCCTCACAATCACTCCGAGCCATAACAAAATTTCCCCCTCCAACACAAAAGAAGCCCCAAAACACAAAAAAAGACCCTTCCCCCAATCAGAGCCTCACAATCACCCCCGAGCCCAAAAAAAACCATTCAAAAGCCCCATAAAAAATCACTCCGAGCACATAACCCAAATCAAGGGGCCCATCACAATCACTCCGGCCCTGCGACCAATCAGGCCATCACAATCACTCCGACACATAACAAAAATTAGGAGCCCACCAATCACTCCGAGCACATAAAAAAAAACCCAAAACAGACCATACAATCACCCAAACACAACGACCAATCAAAGCCCCCTACAATCACCCGAAACCAAAAATAACCAATCAAAACCCAAACACTCCGACCCAAAAGCACCAAACAGAGCCCATCACAAAACACTCCGGCCATAAAAACCAATCAAGCCCCTCAAAATCCTCCGAAACCCCTAAACACCAAAAGAGCCCCATCACAATCCCTCCAACCAAAAAACCCCAAACAAACCCCCTCACAAACCCCCTCCGAGCCCCTAAAAAACCAATAAAACCCATTTTACCAATCACTCCACCCATGCGACCAAAATCAAGGCCCATCCAATCACTCCGAGCACATACACCCCCAATAGACCCATCACAACACTGAGCCCATGCACCAAAGAGCCCCTCACATCCTCCGAGCACATAGGACCAATCAAGCCCCATTCACAATCACTCCAGCAATAGCCAAAAAGACCCCCTCACAAAACACTCCGGGGACATGGACCAAATAACCCTCACAATCACTCCCCAGCCCCTAGGACCCAATCAGAAGGGGGCCCCTCAAATCACTCCCAAAACCCCTACAACCAAAACAAAGGGGGCCCCCCACAAAAACACTCCGGCCCCAAAAAAAGCCCCAAAACCAAACATAACCCAAACAAAATACAATCACTCCCAAAAGGCACATAAAACCAATCAGAAAAGGGGGCCCCTACAATCCTCCGAGCCAAAACAAAAAAAAATCAAGCCCTCACAAACACACCGAGCACATAACAACCAATAGAGCCCTCACAACCCCCTCCGGACCTGGACCCAATCAGAGCCCACACAAACCTCCGACCATACGCCCAAACAGACCATACAATCACTCCGAGCCAAAAAACCAATAAAACCCATCACAACACTCCCGACCCCCCCGCGACCAATCAGAGGCCCATCACCTACTCCCAAAAAGCACCCCAAACAGAGCCCATACAAATCATCCGAGCCCAAAACCCAATCAGAGGGCCCATCAAACAATCACCCGACACATAAAACCAAACAGAGCCCAAAATCACTCCACCCCATAACCAATCAGAGGCCCCCTCACAAATCACTCGAGCCCAAAACCCAATCGAGCCCATCACAATCACTCCGACACATACCCAAAACCAATCAGAGCCCATCACAATCATGAACCCATAGGACCAATAAGCCCATCACAATCACTCCGAGCCATAAACCCCAACAGAGCCATCAAATCACTTTCCCAGCACATAACCCCAAATAGCCCTCAAAATCACTCCGACACATAGCGACCAAAAAAAGCCCATCACAAAACACTTTGACCCAAGCACCAATAGAGGGCCCCATCACAATCACTTTCCGAGCAATAGCGACCAATCAACCCATCACAATCACTCCGAAACCCTTCAACCAATCAACCCATCACAATCACTCCCGGGGGCCCCTAGGGGCCAAAACAAGCCCATCACAATCACTCGAACCCTAGGGACCAAACAACCCATCCCCCAATCACTGGAGAAATAGCGACCCCAATAGAGCCCATCACAATCACCCCGACAAACAACCAATCAGAGCCCCCCACAATCCCCCTCCGAGCACATAGCAAACCCAAACAGAGCCCTTTACAACCCCCTCCGAGCACATAACAACCAATCAGAGCCCATCACAATCACTCCGAGCACATAGCGACCAATCAGAGCCCATCACAATCACTCCGAGCACATAACAACCAATCAGAGCCCATCACAATCACTCCGAGCACATAGCGACCAATCAGAGCCCATCACAATCACTCCGAGCACATAGCGACCAATCAAAGCTCATAACAATCACTCCGAGCCCATATACCATCAGAGCCCATCAAATCAAATCCGACCACCCTAAGCGACCAATCAGAGCCCATCAACTCCGGGTCCCATAAACGAAACCCAATCAGAGCCCATCACAATCACTCCGAGTCCATAGTGACCAATCAGAGCCCATCACAATCACTCCGAGCACATAACAACCAATCAGAGCCCATCACAATCACTCCAAACCAATAGTGACCAATCAGAGCTCATCACAATCACTCCGAGCCCATAGCGACCAATCAGAGCTCATCACAATCACTCCGAGCCCATAGCGACCAATCAGAGCTCATCACAATCACTCCGAGCACATAGCGACCAATCAGAGCCCATCACAATCACTCTGAGCCCATAGCGACCAATCAGAGCCCATCACAATCACTCCGAGCACATAGTGACCAATCAGAGCCCATCACAATCACTCCGAGCACATAGCGACCAATCAGAGCCCATCACAATCACTCCGAGCACATAGCGACCAATCAGAGCCCATCACAATCACTCCGAGCCCATAGCGACCAATCAGAGCCCATCACAATCACTCCGAGCCCATAGCGACCAATCAGAGCCCATCACAATCACTCCGAGCCCATAGCGACCAAACAGAGCCCATCACAATCACTCCGAGCACATAGCGACCAATCAGAGCTCATCACAATCACTGAGAGCAATAGCGACCCAATCAGAGCTTTTATCACAATCCCCTCCGACACAACCTAGCCGAAACAACCAATCAGAGCCCATCACAATCACTCCGAGCACATAGCGACCAATCAGAGCCCATCACAATCATTCCGAGCCCATAGCGATCAATCAGAGCCCATCACAATCACTCCGAGCACATAACAACCAATCAGAGCCCATCACAATCACTCCGAGCACATAGCGACCAATCAGAGCCCATCACAATCACTCCGAGCACATAGCGACCAATCAAAGCTCATAACAATCACTCCGAGCCCATAGTGACCAATCAGAGCCCATCACAATCACTCCGACCACATAGCGACCAATCAGAGCCCATCACTCCGAGCCCGTAGCGACCAATCAGAGCTCATCACAATCACTCCGAGCCCATAGCGACCAATCAGAGCTCATCCCCAATCAACTCCGGCCATTTAAAGACCCAAAAAGCCCTCACAATCACTCCGAGCACATAACAACCAATCAGAGCCCATCACAATCACTCCGAGCCCATAGTGACCAATCAGAGCCCATCACAATCACTCCGAGCCCATAGCGACCAATCAGAGCTCATCACAATCACTCCGAGCACATAGCGACCAATCAGAGCCCATCACAATCACTCCGAGCACATATCGAGCAATCAGAAACCCATTTTACAATCATCCGAACCCCATAAGCAAACCAATCAGAGCCCATCACAATTTACTTCCGACCCCATAGGACCAATCAGAAAAACCCCTCACAATCACTCCGAGCACATACGACCCAATCAAAGCCCATTCCAATTTACTCCGAGCACATAGCGACCAATCAGAGCCCATCACAATCACTCTGAGCCCATAGCGACCAATCAGAGCCCATCACAATCACTCCGAGCACATAACAACCAATCAGAGCCCATCACAATCATCCTACGAACCAAGCGACCCAATCAGAGCCCATCCCAATCACTCCGAAACCCATATGCGACCAATCAGCCATCACAATCACTCGAGCCATAAATACCAATCAGAGCCCATCACAATCACTCGAGCCATAGCAACCAAAACAGAGCCATCACAAATACTCCGAGCCCCAATAAAACCAATCAGTAGCCATCAAATCACTTCCGAGCACATAGCACCCAATCAGAGCCCATCACAATCACTCCGAGCACATATCGACCAATCAGGAGCCCATAGCGACCAATCAGAGCCCATCACAATCACTCCGAGCACATAGCAACCAATCAGAGCCTATCACAATCACTCCGAGCACATAAGCGACCAATCAAGGGCCCCTCACAATCAAATCCGAGCCCATAGTGACCAATCAGAGCCCATCACAATCACTCCGAGCACATAGCGACCCAAATTTACAGGCCCATCCAACCAAATCCATCCGACCAATACCGACCCAATCAGAGTCCAATCAAACAAAACACTTTCCTAGCCCCATAAGGGGACCATTTAGAACCCATCACAATCACTACCGACCCTAGCGACCAATCAGAAGCCCATCACAATCACTCCGGGCCCATGGACCATCAGAAGCTCATCACAATCAAATCCGAGCACCCAAAACCAACCAATCAAGAGCCCATTCACAATCACTTTCCCCCCATAGGGGGCCAATCAAGCCCATTTACAATCATCCGACATTTTAACAACCAATCAAGGCCCATCACAAATCACTCCAAGCAAACGTAGTGACCAATCAGAGCCAATCCAATCACCTGCGCATCACCCAAACAAAAGCCATCCACATACCCTCCACAAAACACCAATCAGAGCCTTCATCACAATCACTCCGAGCCACATAGGACCAATCAGCCCATCACAATCACTCGAGCCTTACACCAATCAAGCCCATCAATCACTCACCCTGTGAGGAAAGGTGACCAACAATCAGAGCCCATCACAATCCCCCCGAGCACATAACACCAATCCCGAGCCCATTCACAATCACTCCGAGCCCATAGCGACCAATCAGAGCCCATCACAATCACTCCGAGCACATAGCGACCAATCAGAGCCCATCACAATCACTCCGAGCACATAGCGACCAATCAGAGCCCATCACAATCACTCCGAGCACATAACGACAAATTAGAGCCCATCACAATCACTCCGAGCAACATACTCCAATTCAGAGCCCATCACAATCCCCTCGAGCACCATAGCGACCAATCAAGCCCATAACAATTTAATCCGAGCCAAAGTGACCAATCAGAGGCCATCACAATCACTCCGACCACATAGCGACCAAACAGAGCCCAATCACTCACTTCTACGGACCCAACACAACAAGCCCATTCACAAATCACTCCGAGTCCATAGTGGGAAACCCAAACAAGGGAGCCATCACAATCACTCCCGGCACATAACAACCAATCAGAGCCCATCACAATCACTCCAAACCAATAGTGACCAATCAGAGCTCACCACAATCACATCCGAGCCATAGAACCAAATCAGAGCTCATCACAATCACTCCGAGCCCATAGCGACCAATCAGAGCTCATCACAATCACTCCGAGCACATAGCGACCAATCAGAGCCCATCACAATCACTCCGAGCCCATAGCGACCAATCAGAGCCCATCACAATCACTCCGAGCACATAGTGACCAATCAGAGCCCATCACAATCACTCCGAGCACATAGCCACCAATCAGACCCCATCACAATCACTCCGAGCACATAGCGACCAATTAGAGCCCATCACAATCACTCCGAGCCCATAGCGACCAATCAGAGCCCATCACAATCACTCCGAGCCCATAGCGACCAATCAGAGCCCATCACAGTCACTCCGAGCCCATAGCGACCAAACAGAGCCCATCACAATCACTCCGAGCCCATAGCGACCAATCAGAGCCCATCACAATCACTGAGAGCACATAGCGACCAATCAGAGCTCATCACAATCACTCCGAGCACATAAAAACCCCAAAAGAGCCCATCCCCAATCACTCCGGAGCACATAGCGACCAAAACAGAGCCCCTCACAATCATCCGACAAAGCGACCAATCAGAGCCCATCACAACCACTCCGAGCACATAGCAACCAATCAGAGCCCATCACAATCCCTCCGAGCACATTAGCGACCAAAACAGAGCCCATCACAATCACTCCAAACCAATAGCGACCAATCAGAGCTCATCACAATCACTCCGATCCCATAGTGACCAATCAGAGCCCATCACAATCACTCCGAGCACATAACAACCAATCAGAGCCCATCACTCCGAGCCCGTAGCGACCAATCAGAGCTCATCACAATCAAATCCGAGCCATAGGACCAATCGAGAGCCACACAATCACTCCGAGGCCATAGTGACCAATCAGAGCCCATCACAATCACTCCGAACCCATAGCGACCAATCAGAGCCCATCACAATCACTTCCGAGCCAATAGCGGACCATCCCGAGCCCATCACAATCACTCAGAGCCCATAGCGACCAATCAGAGCCCAACACAATTTACTCCGAGGCACATAACCCAATCGAGCCCAATTTACAAATCACTCCGAACACATAGCGACCAATCAGAGCCCATCACAATCACTCCGAGCACATAACAATCAGAGCCCATCACAATCACTCCGAGCACATAGCGACCAATCAGAGCCCATCACAATCACTCCGAGCCCATAGCGACCAATCAGAGCCCATCACAATCACTCCGAGCCCATAGCGACCAATCAGAGCCCATCACATCACTGAGCCCATAGAATAATTCAGATCCCATCACAATCACTCCGAGCAATATGCGACCAATCAGAGCCCATCCATCACTCCGAGCCCCTAGCAACCAATCAGAGCCCTCACAATACATCCAAGCCATATCGACCAATCAAGCCCATACAATCCTGAGCCCCTTTGGACCAATCAGAGCCCATCACAATCACTCCGAGCACATACGAAACCCAATCAAGCCCACACAATTTACTCGAGCCAATAGCGACCCAATCAGAGGCCCATCACAATCACTCCGGAGCCAACATAACCAAAACAATTAGGACACAAATTCCCTACGAGCCACATAGCTACCAATCAGAGCCCATCACAATCACTCCGAGCACATAGCGACCAATCAGAGTCCATCACAATCTTTCAGACCCATATGGCACCAATCAGAGCCATCACAATCACTCCGAGCACATAACAATCAGAGCCCTACAATCACTCCGAACACATAGCGACCAATTTAGAAGCCCATCACAATCACTCCGAGGCCTGACCAATCGGAGCCCATCACAATCCACTAACAAGCACAACAATATAAACAAAACACTCCGAGCACCCTAAAACCAATCAAGCCTCACAAAACACTCCGAAACCACATAGAGCCCCTCACCATACTCGAGCCCATAGGAATCAAGGCCCATCACAAACCCCTCCGAGCCCTAGCGACCAACAGAGCCCATCACAATCATTCCGGCACTTCGACCAATCAGAGCCACCCCAATCACTTGACCATAGGACCCCAAACAGAGCCCCTCACAATCACTCCGAGCCATAGTGACCAATCAGAGTCCCCAAACACAATCAAATCCGAGACACCTACAACCAATCAGAGCCCACACAAACACTCCGAAGCCCCATAGCGACCAATTCAGGAGCCATCCACAATCACTCCGAGCACATAACCACCAATCAGAGCCCATCAACAATCACTCGAGCCCATAGCGGGCCCCAATCAGAAGGGCCCATCACAATCACTCCCTAGCCCATTAACCAAACATAGCCCATCACAATCACTCCAACCACATACAACCCAATCAGACCCATCACAATCACTCCGAAGCCATTAACAACCAATCAGAGATACCCCTCCCAAATCACAACACTCCCACCATAGCGACCAATCAGGCCCATCCAATACTCCCAGCAATAGCGACCAATCAAGGGCCCCTCACAATCACTCCGGCCCATAGCGACCATCAGAGCCCATCACAATTTCACTCGAGCACATAACAAACCCAAACAGAGCCATCACAATCACTCCGAGCACTTTTGCGACCAATCAAAAGCCCATCACAATCAAATCCGAGCACATAGCGACCAATCAAGCCATACAAACACCTCTGAGCCCATAGTGACCAATCAGAGCCCACCACAATCACTGAGAGCACATAGCGACCAATCAGAAGCCCCTCACTATCCACCGACCATTAACACCAATCATGCCCACAACAATATCACTCCGAGCCCATAACCTCAATCAGAGCCCATCACAATCACTCCGAGCCATAACACAACCCAATCAGAGCCCATCACAATCACTCCGAGCCATTAGGACCAATTCAGAGCCATCACAATCACTCCGAGCACATAGCGACCAATCACAGCTCATCACAATCACTCCGAGCACATACCGAACAAACAAAGCGCATCACAATCACTCCGAGCACATAGCGACCAAACAGAGCCCATCACAATCACTTTCGAGCCCATTAGCCCACCAATCAAAGCCATTCACAATCCCCCTCCGACCCAATGGACCAATCAAAGCCCATCACAATCCACTCCGAGCACATACAACCAAATCAGAGGCCATCACAAATCACTCCGAGCCCATAGGGGGGCCCAAAAAAGAGCCCATCAAAAATCATCCAAACCACATAGTCGACCAATCAGAGCCCCTAAACAATCACTCCGAGCCCATAACCCAATCAGAGCCCAATCACAATCCAGCCGAACACTAAGGACCAATCAGAGCCCATCCAACCCCTTTGGGGCCCATAGCGACCAATTTAGAGCCCTCACAATCACTCGAGCCACATAGAACAATCAGAGCCCCATCACAATCACTCCTGCACATAGCGACCAATCCCGAGGGCCCATCACAAATCACTTCCGAGCCAAAAACGAACCAATCAGAGCCCATCACAAATCAACTCCGAGCCCCTAGCGACCAAATCAGAGCCATCACCCAAACACCCGAAGCAATTAGCGACCAATCAGAAGCCCATTTACAATTCACTCCTAGCCCCTAGTCACCAATCAGAGCCCACCACAAGCACTTCCGAGCCCATAACGACCCCAAACAGAAGCCCATCACAATCACTCGGCACATAGGACCAATCAGAGGCCCATCCACAATCACCCGAGCACATAGCGAACCCAAATCAGAGCCCATCACAATCCCCTCCGAGCACTTAAGCACCAATCAGAGCCAACACAATCCCCTCACGAAGCCCAAATAGGACCAAAACAGAGACATCCACAATCCCTCACTCCCACACATAGGAGAACCAATCAGAGCCCATCACAATCACTCCGAGCCCATAGCGACCAATCAGAGCCATCACAATCACCCCCAGAAACACCAAAATTAGACCAATCAGAGCCCATCAAATCACTCCGAGCACATAGCGGACCAAATCAGAGCCATCACAATCAACTCCCAGCCCATAAACGAAACCCAAACAAGGCCCATCACAATCCTCCCCGAGCCCCATAGCGACCAATCAGAGCCAAACCCCAATCCCCCTCCCGGACCATTAGCAACCAATCAGAACCACCCCTCACAATCACCTCCGAGCCCTAACAATCAGAGCCCCCACAACACTGGCCAAACACCAAACAAGCATCACAATCATCCCCCAATAGGACCAATCAAGCCATCACAATCACTCCGAGCCCCTAACAATAAAACCACCCCCAATCCTCCGAGCCCAAAAACCAATCAAGCCCCCAAATCCACAAAAATCCCTCCAAAGCCCCCCCAAAACCCATCAAGCCCATTTACAAACCCCCGACCCATAAAACCCCAAACAAGCCCCAAATCATCCCCGGGACATACAGCCAATCAAGCCTCACAATCACTCCGAGCACATAGCGACCAATCAGAGCCCATCACAATCACTCCGAGCACATAGCGACCAATCAGAGCCCATCACAATCACTCCGAGCAAATAGCGACCAATCAGAGCCCATCACAATCACTCCGAGCCCATAGCGACCAATCAGAGCCCATCACAATCACTCTGAGCCCATAGCGACCAATCAGAGCCCATCACAATCACTCCGAGCCCATAGCGACCAATCAGAGCCCATCACAATCACTCCGAGCACATAGCGACCAATCAGAGCCCATCACAATCACTCCCGAGCACATAACCAATCAGAGAAAACCACAATTTATCCGGCCCATAGCGACCAATCAGAGCCCATCACAATCACTCGAGCCCATAGTGACCAAACAGAGCCCATCACAATCATAAGAGCCATACAAACCCAATCAAGACCCATCACAATCACTCCGAGCCCATAGCGACCAATCAGAGCCCATCACAATCACTCCGAGCCCATAGCGACCAATCAGAGCCCATCACAATCACTCCGAGCACATAGCGACCAATCAGAGCCCATCACAATCACTCCGAGCACATAGCGACCAATCAGAGCCCATCACTCCGAGCCCATAGCGACCAATCAGAGCTCATCACAATCACTCCGAGCCCATAGCGACCAATCAGAGCCCATCACAATCACTCCGAGCACATAACAACCAATCAGAGCCCATCACAATCACTCCGAGCACATAGCGACCAATCAGAGCCCATCACAATCACTCCGAGCACATAGCGACCAATCAGAGCCCATCACAATCACTCCGAGCCCATAGCGACCAATCAGAGCTCATCACAATCACTCCGAGCACATAACAACCAATCAGAGCCCATCACAATCACTCCGAGCACATAGCGACCAATCAGAGCCCATCACAATCACTCCGAGCCCATAGTGACCAATCAGAGCCCATCACAATCACTCCGAGCACATAGCGACCAATCAGAGCCCATCACAATCACTCCGAGCACATAGCGACCAATCAGAGCCCATCACAATCACTCCGAGCACATAGCGACCAATCAGAGCCCATCACAATCACTCCGAGCCCATAGCGACCAATCAGAGCCCATCACAATCACTCCGAGCACATAGCGACCAATCAGAGCCCATCACAATCTCGAGCCCTACACCCAAACAGAGCCCCAAATCACTCTGAGCCTAGGGCCAATCAAGCCCCTCACAATCACTCCGAGCACATAGCGAAACCCAAACAAGCCCAATCACACAACATTCGAATAAAACCATCAGACTACAATCACTCCGAGCACATAGCGACCAATCAGAGCCCATCACAATCACTCCGAGCACATAACAACCAATCAGAGCCCATCACAATCACTCCGAGCACATAGCGACCAATCAGAGCCCATCACAATCACTCCGAGCACATAACAACCAATCAGAGCCCATCACAATCACTCCGAGCACATAGCGACCAATCAGAGCTCATCACAATCACTCCGAGCCCATAGTGACCAATCAGAGCCCATCACAATCACTCCGACCACATAGCGACCAATCAGAGCCCATCACTCCGAGCCCATAGCGACCAATCAGAGCTCATCACAATCACTCCGAGCCCATAGTGACCAATCAGAGCCCATCACAATCACTCCGAGCCCATAGTGACCAATCAGAGCCCATCACAATCACTCCGAGCCCATAGCGACCAATCAGAGCCCATCACAATCACTCCGAGCACATAGCAACCAATCAGAGCCCATCACAATCACTCCGAGCACATAGCAACCAATCAGAGCCCATCACAATCACTCCGAGCACATAACAACCAATCAGAGCCCATCACAATCACTCCGAGCACATAACAACCAATCAGAGCCCATCACAATCACTCCGAGCACATAGCAACCAATCAGAGCCCATCACAATCACTCCGAGCACATAACAACCAATCAGAGCCCATCACAATCACTCCGAGCCCATCACAATCACTCCGAGGCCATAGCGACCAATCAGAGCCCATCACAATCACTCCGAGCACATAGCGACCAATCAGAGCCCATCACAATCACTCCGAGCACATAACAACCAATCAGAGCCCATCACAATCACTCCGAGCACATCACAATCACTCCGAGCACATAGCAACCAATCAGAGCCCATCACAATCACTCCGAGCCCATAGCGACCAATCAGAGCCCATCACAATCACTCCGAGCACATAGCGACCAATCAGAGCTCATCACAATCACTCCGAGCACATAGCGACCAATCAGAGCCCATCACAATCACTCCGAGCACATAACAACCAATCAGAGCCCATCACAATCACTCCGAGCACATAACAATCAGAGCCCATCACAATCACTCCGAGCACATAGCGACCAATCAGAGCCCATCACAATCACTCCGAGCACATAGCGACCAATCAGAGCCCATCACAATCACTCCGAACCCATAGCGACCAATCAGAGCCCATCACAATCACTCCGGCACATAGCACCCATCAGAGTCCCATCACAATCACTCCGAGCACATAGCAACCAATCAGAGCCCATCACAATCACTCCGAGCACATAACCACCAATCAGAGCCCATCACAATCACTCCGAGCACATAGCGACCAATCAGAGCCAATCACAATCACTCCGAGCACATAGCGACCAATCAGAGCCCATCACAATCCCCTCGAGCACCATAACAACCAAATCAGAAGCCCATTCACAATCACTCCGAGCCCATAGTGGGCCAATCAGAGCCCATCACCATCCAACAAAAAGAGCAAAAATATCGCCCCCCATTCAGACCCATCAACAATCACCCCCCCATAACAACCCAATCAGAGATCACAATCACTCCGACACATTTGCGACCAACTCAGAGCCACACAATCACTCCGGAGCATAGCGACCAATCAGAGCCCAACACAAACACACACGAGCACATAGCGACCAATCAGAGCCCATCACAATCACTCCGAGCACATAACAACCAATCAGAGCCCATCACAATCACTCCGAGCACATAACAACCAATCAGAGCCCATCACAATCACTCCGAGCACATAGCGACCAATCAGAGCCCATCACAATCACTCCGAGCACATAACAACCAATCAGAGCCCATCACAATCACTCCGAGCCCATAGCGACCAATCAGAGCCCATCACTTCCGAGCCAAAAGCGACCAATCAGAGCACATCACAATCACTCCGAGCACATAACAACCAATCAGAGCCACTCCAATCACTCCGAGCATATAACAACCAATCAGAGCTTATCACAATCACTCCGAACACATAGCGACCAATCAGAGCCCATATCACCCAAATCACTCGAGCCCAAAATGAGATAAAACCCTCAGAAGCCCATCACAATCACTCCGAGCACATTTAAAAACCAATCAGAGCCCATTCACATCACTCGAGCCCATAGACCAATCAGAGCCATCACACTCCCTCCGAGCCCTTAGCTACCTCTCAGATCCCATCACATTCACTCCGAGCCCATAGCTACCAATCAGAGCCCATCACATTCACTCCGAGCACATAGCTACGAATCAGAGCCCATCACAAATTTTCCGAGACATTTGCACCCCAATCAGAGCCCATCACAATCAATCCCAGCACATTACACAATCAAGCTACCAAACACATCACTCCCCACACCTATAAAAAATCAGAGCTTTACAATCAACTCCGGCACATAGCCCAATCAGAGCCTCAAATCACTCGAGGCGCTAGCGACCAATCCGAGCCCATCACAATCACTCCGAGCACCAAAAGGACCAATCAGAGGCCCAATCACAATCAACTCCGAGCCCCAATAGCACCAATCAGAGCCCATCACAATCACTCGAGCAATAGCGGGCCATTTAGAGCCATCACAATCACTCCCAGCACATAGCGACCAATCAGAGCCCATCACAATCACTCCGAGCACATAGCGACCAATCAGAGCCCATCACAATCACTCCGAGCACATAACAACCAATCAGAGCCCATCACTCCGAGATACCCAAAAAGCACCTAATTTAGAAGAACCCATCATCAAATCACTCTGGCCCATAGCAACCAATTTAGAGCTCATCACAATCACTCTGAGCCCATAGCGACCAATCAGAGCCAAACACAATCACTCCGAGCACATAAAAACCAATCAGAGCCCATCACAATCACTCCGAGCACATAGCGACCAATCAGAGCCCATCACAATCACTCCGAGCCCATAGCGACAAATCAGACTCCATCCCCAATCCACTCCGAGCTAGCGACCAACAGAGCATACCAATCACCGAGCCATAAAACCAATCAAGCCATCACAATTACCTCCGAGCACATAGCGACCAATCAGAGCCATCACATCATCGAGCCATAGCGACCAATCAGAGCCCATCACAATCACTCCGAGCCCATAGGGACCAATCAGAGCTCATCACAATCACTGAGAGCACATAGCGACCAATCAGAAACCCATCACAATCAAAATCCGAGCCATAACAAATCAGAGCCATCACAATCATCGAAAGAGCCAATTAGCGAACCAAATCCCTCAGACCATCACAATCACTCCCAGCCATAGCGACCAATCAAGCCCATCACAATCACTCGAGCCCTTAAAGGGCCAATCAGAGCCCACAATCACTCCGAGACCATAGCGACCAATGAGTGCCCAGCACAATCACTCCTGCCCATTAAAGGGCCAATCAGGCCCATCAAAATCCTCCGAGCCATAACAACCAATCAGAGCCCATACAAAACACTCCGAGCCATAGCACCAATCAGGGGCCCATCAATCACTCCGAGCAAAAACAACCAATCAGACCATCCAATCACTCCGAGCCCATACGACCAATCAAGCCCATCACAAACACCAAACACATAGCACCAATCAAAAGCCCATCACCCAAACACTGAGCCCATAGCGACCACAACTTACCCAAAACTCCCACACAAACCATCCCCATCCACCAATCAACTCCGAGCACATAAACCAATCAAAAGCTCATCACAATCACTCCGAGGCACAAAGCTACCCAATCAAGCCCATCACAATCACTAACGAGCACATTTGCGACCAATAAAAGCCCATCACAATCACTCCGAGCCCATAGCGACCAATCAGAGCCCATCACACAATCACTCCGAGCCCAAAAAATAAGCGAAACCGTATAGCCAAGAGCCCATCACCAATCACTCGAGCAAGCATCCAATCAAGCCCATACAATCACTCGACCCTAGGGCATCAGAGCCCATACATCACCTCCGAGCACATAGCGACCAATCAGAGCCCATCAAAATCACTCCGAGCCTATAACAACCAATCAGAGCTCATCACAATCCACTTTCCCAGCCAAAAGTGACCAATCAGAGCCCATCACAAACACTCCGAGCACATAACAAACCCAAACAGAACCCATCACAATCACTCCAAACCCATAGCACCAATCAGAGCCATCACAATCACTTACTCGAGCAATGCGACCCAATCAGAGCCATCACAAAAACACCCGAAGCCATAGCGACCAATCAGAGCTCATCACAATCACTCCAAGCACATAACAATCAGAGCCCATCACAATCACTCCGAGCACATAGCAACCAATCAGAGCCCATCACAATCACTCCGAGCACATAACAATCAGAGCTCATCACAATCACTCCGAGCACATAGCAACCAATCAGAGCTCATCACAATCACTCCGAGCACATAGCGACCAATCAGAGCCCATCACAATCACTCCGAGCACATACACCAATCAGAAACCCCTCAAAAATACTCCGAGCCAAAGCGACCAATCAGAGCCCATCACAATCACTCCGAGCCCATAGCGACCAATCAGAGCCCATCACAATCACTCCGAGCACATAACAACCAATCAGAGCCCATCACAATCACTCCGAGCACATAGCAACCAATCAGAGCCCATCACAATCACTCCGAGCACATAGCGACCAATCAGAGCCCATCACAATCACTCCGAGCACATAGCGACCAATCAGAGCCCATCCAATACAACTCTCATCCAGAAGCGACAATGCGACCCAATCATCGAGCCCATACACCCTCAAAAATCCGAGCAACATAACCCAAATGCCCCAGAGCCCATCACAATCACTCCGAGCCCATAGGACCCAAGCAGAGCCCATCACAAAACCTCGACCCCCACATAGGACAATCAGAGCCCCAATCACTCCGAGCCATAGCGACCAATTTAGAGCTCATCCAATCACTCCGACCCATATGGACCAATCAGAGACCCATCAAAAATCACACCTGAGCCCATAGAAAACCAATCAGAGCCCTTTACAATCACTACGATGCACCATTAACAACCAATCAGAGCCCATCACAATCACTCCGAGCCCATAGTGACCAATCAGAGCCCATCACAATCACTCCGAGCACATAGCGACCAATCAGAGCTCATCACAATCACTCCGAGCACATAACAACCAATCAGAGCCCATCACAATCACTCCGAGCACATAACAATCAGAGCCCATCACAATCACTCTGAGCCCATAGCGACCAATCAGAGCCCATCACAAACACTCCGAGCACCCCTACGACCCAAACAACCTTCACAATCACTCGAGCACATAGCAAACCCAAACAGAGCCCATCACAAAAACACTCCGGCCATAACCAATTTAAACCTCAAATCACTCCGAAAAACAACCCAATCAGAAGCCCCTCACAATCAACTGGCCCAAAAAAATCCCCAGCCCATAGGGCCAAAAAGACCCTCACAATCACTTGGGGCCATACCCCAATCAGAGCCCATCACAATCCTCGAAACCTTTAAAACCAATAGAGCTTATCACAATCACTGAGCACAAGCACAATTCAGACCCCTACAATCACTCCGAGAATACAACCAAAAGACCTCACTACTCCCAGCCCATTGGACCCCAAACAGAGCCCCCTCCAATCATCCCCAGCAATAACAAACCCAAAAAGAGCCCATCAATCACTCCGAACCATGCGACCAATCGGGGCCCCCACAAACAACCCGAGCACATACAAAACCCAAAAACCCTCACAATCACTCGGGAATACGACCAAACAGGCCATCACAATCACTCGAGATAAAACCAATCAAACCCCAAATCCCAGCCATACACCAATCAAGTCACACAATCCCCGAGAAAACCCAAACAAAAGCCCTCAAATACTCGGCCCTTAAAACCCAAACAGAGCCATTTAATCATCGACATCACCAATCAGAGCCCCCCAATACTCCGAGCCTTTAAAAACCCAATCAGGCCCTCACCCAAACCTCCGACACATAACAAAAACAAGCCCCATCACAATCACTCGGCCATAGGGACCCAATCGCCCATCACAAACTCCGGGACATGGAACCCAAAGAGCCATCACAATCATCCGAGCACATAAAAAAATCGAGCCCCAAACACCCCACA